>PVJA010004063.1:0-89421 GCA_004027025.1 Myocastor coypus | reverse complement strand
GCAGGGCTTCTCAGTGCAGCATTCCTGACACGGGACTTTGGGGCCAGACCATTCTTTTCTGGGCCTGTTCTGTGCCCGTGGTCTCCTGGGCAGCCCCCTGGCCTCACGCACAGGACTCCAGGAGCATCCTCCGATTATGACAAGGAACAACATTTCTAGACAATGGAAAATGACCTCAGAGAGACAGAGTCACAGAGGGAGCGAACACTTGTCTGGTAGATTTATTGAGCCGGCCAGGCCTGGTGACAAGACCAGAAAATGTCTAACATGGCCCCAGGGGACACGGGAAGAGCAGACAAAAGAAAACTTCCTGGAAGTTCTGCAGGAGTTCCCAGACTGTGGTTTTAGTGTCTGTCACGGACCAGGAAGGTCACTCCTGTTTCTGTCCCTGTCCTCAGCCACAGCCTTCCTCCTCCAGGGAGCTGGGAGAAACACCTGCCCCACTGGGTACCCGGCAGGCTCCTGGGGAGACTGTCCCCACATACCCAGTGTTCCCCGCAAGGTGTGGCACACGTGCTCACACTCTCGGACCCTGCCGCTGGAGGACTGAGGAGCCCAGGCTCTGGAGTGGAGAAGGACTCGCGCCCTAAAGCCCAATAACTCCCGCACTTGTGCAGGACTTGCACGCAACGCACTTTGGGGAAACCAGACGCATTATTTCCTCTAAAAATATCCTAACACAGAAGTTCCCACTGTGTCGTTTCCTCTTTCACTTACACACAGCCGTCCACTACCAACAGCCCAGCTTACAGAAAGTTCATGTGAAGAACTGCATTTGCATTCTAAATATCCCTGAGCCTACAGTTAAAATATGACAGAAGGTGCAGCCTGTTGTCCACCGAGCTGAGGCTAGGATCGGGCCTCGCTCGTCCCGGCACAGCCCTCCCCGCATGGCCTATGCTGTGGTCCGGGACATGGGTTCAGGGCTTCCCTTGCTCTGTGACGCTGTGGGAGCACTCTGCCCTCACAGCTCAGCTCTGCACCCATGGCTGTCGCTGGCGATGACACAGGTGCTCCTCCTGCCGCCACAGTCCCTGTGGCGCTTATCTGCTGTCACAAGGGTTTGAAGAGACCTCTGCATTGCAACTCAGATAAAAGGCGCTCCCTGCATCTCCTGTGTGACGGGCGCGTCTCCTTTGGCCTCCATGAGGACTGTGGTGGAGAGGCGCTGTTCAGGGGCCAGAAAACATGTTTCATACACAGCCTGCTTCACCTAAAATGTTCTCTCTCTTATCTCTCTCCCTCCTTTCCTCCTTCCCCCTCCCTCCCTCCCTCCCTCTCTCTCCTCTCTCTCTGTCTCTGTCTCTGTCTCTGTCTCTGTCTCTGTCTCTCTCTCTCTCTCTCTCTCTCTCTCTCTCTCTCTCTCCTGTACCCAGATGCCTCCTGCTTCAGAGACAGCATACAAGGAACAAACTCTAGCACAAAACAAGCTTCTTGCCACAACAGACAGGCACAGCTAAAGCTATTTGGGTTCTGGTGCTGATGGGAATCTCTTGATACTGATTTCTCTGACATTCATGAGATGGGGCTGTGGTTCATGATGTGGACTGTGTAAGAAAAACCCCTTTGGCAGGGTGAAGGGCAATGCAGCAAATGGTAGTCTTGGATGGACACAGAATATGTTCTGTTAAATTGAGGTTATGCAGTATTGGAGTGAAAGAGTCCAAACTCTGCTTCAGTGGCTTGATCGCTCATGTTATAGCCAAATCCACAGTCTTCTTGTTCTTGTTCTGGAAGAAGCCTCTTTAAATATTTTGATTCATCTTCCAAGCAGCAATGAGCACAAAGAAGTACTGAATTTTCATATTTCTAGAAATGGATGGTCATCGTGCACAAAATGTGGCTGTTCACCACTCTCCATTGAGACCTTAGTATTAGTCACTGTCAATACAAAAACCAGAACACATGAACATATAAGAAAATACTAACATCTGCCTCAAGCATGTATAGTTTATCAGTTTGTTTAAATTTGGTTTTGGCACTGGAACCAAGGCTAGCACCTGGTGCACATGAAATCCATGCTGTGCAACTGTGCTACGTGTCCAGCTCGAGCTTCATACTTATTTTAAGGAAATTCACTCCAAAAACAACTAGTTAGCAAGTACAGCAGCAAACGCTGTATTTAAATATGAATTTGAGCCCTAGGCATGTAGGGCTTGGTGGTAGAGCGCTTCCCTAGCATGCTTGAGGCTGTGTTTGAACCCCAAAACCACATAAACACACAGAAAGAATATACACATGACTTTATAAACCAGAATTTTGACTTGAGTGCTATTCTAAATTAATTTATTTTGCTTTCAAAAGAAAAGCAGGCTGAGGTGGTATTGCCTGAAGCAGAAGCAGGAGAAAACTTGGCATTTTACTCACACCGTCTTCATCAGATTCCGTGAACTCAACAGCAGCTTAAGTGGTTCCTCTAATTCACAGGTAGAATCCAAGATCAACTTGCAGAAGTTCTCTCTGCAGAGACACAGCTTTTAGTGTGCTGGGACTGAGCACCGTCGCAGACATAGCTGCAGTGGGCACCTGAGAGACCACAGTGGGGACAGCTAGCTCTGGGATGCAGAAGGACCTTGGCCCTGTCTCTGAGGTGTGCACAGTTTGGACAGCACTCACCCAGCTGCACCGTCCTCCCAAGCACAGCAGAATCTGGAGCCATCCAGATGCACAAGCGTGCCTTAGGATATCGCACCCACGAAACATCCGTGTGGCAGCCGGCAACAAGTGAAGGGAAAGCTCAGTGTGGCCCTGCAGGCTTTTCCTTCCTGCTGCCCGGCAACCCTGGGCATGGCGGCACTTGCCGTGAACGACTCTGAGTCAGCCCACCTCTCCTACAGTCTCATCTGTCTGCGATGGCACGAAGACTCTAGTTGAGGAAATATGGAGACAGAAATACTTTAATGAAAGCATTACCATTGAGATGATCATTTGTAGAACTGGGTCTGAGCTAAGCAGGCCCTTGGCATCTGCAGAGAGTTTTCTCAATGAAAAGCACTATCTAGTGGACAGCAAGGTCAGAGTCACTATCATTGGCCCAAAACAAAATGACCATTCAAGATCTTTGGTTAAAAATGATGACGAGGGGCCGGGGAGACAGCTCAGGAGCCCAGGTGCCTGCCTGGCAAGTGCGAGGTCCTGAGTTTGATCCCCGGTTCCACAAAAAAAAAAAAAAAAAAAGAGATCAAGATGACTAATTGCAAGGCAATGACAGCAGAGCCAGCCATGGTGGCGCACGCCTGTAATCCCAGCACTCGGGAGGCTGAGGCAGGAGGATTGGTGCGAGTTCGAGACCAGCCTGGGCTACAAAAGTGAGCTCAAAGCCAGCCTGAACTGCACAGTGAGACCCTGTCTCGAAAAGACAGAAAAAAAAAAAAAAAAAAAAACGACAGCAGAATATTAGGCCAACTGAGGCCATGGAGTGTAGATCACTGAACAGCTGCAGAGGTCACTCAGTGGTGACAGTGGTGGTTTCAGTTTAGACAGAAGGAGAGGCATTCTTAACACGGCCTCTAATAAAACCCTATTTCACAAGATATTGTTGAGAAAAATGCCAGCAATAGTTGTGAAGCACCAGCTCAGCTAAGAATGGGTGAAACCATTAGAATATGCACAAGGACCGGTGTCCTGGCTCAAGCTGCCATAGCAAAGCACCTGGAAGGACAGAACCTTCCTGCCCCACATCAGGGTGCCTACAGGGTGGATGTCTGGGGATCTCATTCTGCTTTACGCATTGCTGCCTTCTCCCCAGAGCATGAAGGAGGTACTGTCTCTGTCTCTGTCTCTGTCTCTGTCTCTGTCTCTGTCTCTCTATCTCTCTCTGTGTGTCTCTCTCACTCTGTCTCTCTCTCTGTCTCTGTCTCTGTCTCTGTGTCTCTCTCTGTCTCTGTCTCTGTCTCTGTCTCTCTCTCTCTCTCTCTCTCTCTCTCTCTCTCTCTCTCTCTGTCTCTCAAAATACCTAACAAATGCAATTGATAAGGAGGAAAGGTTTCTTTTGGCTCGCAGTTTGGAGGTTCAGGCCCATGGCTCATTGGCCTCGTGCCTTTGGGCCCAGGGTGGCAGAGGCCTGTTCACGGCACAGATGCCACATGAGGAAAGACAGGGCTGTGATCTGGCAGCTTGGTCTGAAGGTTCAGCCCCCAATAACTTCACTTCGTGTTGGGCTGCTCCTCTTTGAGCTTCCACCGTCACCCAACAGTGTCACCTGCAGGGACAAAGCCTTCACTGCACAGCCTAGGGGACCTTGTCCCACCTGCTAGGCACCCTGTCTCTAAGTCAGTGGAAGTATAGGCTTCAACATGGGGTGGAGGGTGGCATAATCCAGACACAACAACTGACTGTCCTGCTCAGTTTTTAAGTATTTATTTATTTATTTATTTATTTGGTGTAAGGTTTCACTAGGCAGCCCAAACTCTAGTGATCTTCCTGTCTCGGCCTCCCCAGCCCTGGTAATGCAGGCATGTACCACCATGCCCGGTTGTAGTGGCCCACTCGGCAGAGCCACTATGGCATGCAGCACCGGGGAGCAAACCCAGGTTGTTGCGCTTGCCAGGCAGGCACTTAGAATGCTGAGCTATCTCCCCGGCTCTATCCTGCTTTTTGTTTTCGAATCTGGTACAGGGTCTCGCTATGCAGGTCGGACTCATAGCGATTGATCCTCCTGCTTCAGCCTCCCCGGCCGTGGCATTACAGGCGTGTGCCACCACACCCCCTCTTGCTTTGTTTTTGTTTTTATTTTTGTCTTTTTGTGGCCTGCTCAACCTACCCTGGGAGCGGGGCTGGCATGGCACATGGTGCCAGGGATTGAACCACAGTCCCTGTGTGCTTGCCTAAGCAGGCACTTTTAGACCACTGAGCTGTCTCTCCAGCCGCAAACTCCTCGGTGTCCAGCTTGGAGTGTCTGGGGCAGGATGGGCATAGCATGTGGTGCCAGGACAGAACCTGGGTGCCTTCGAGCTTGCCTAGGCAGGCACGCTGAGCCACCTCTGCACCCCCTGCTTATTTTTTAATGTCTAAAAAATCATTATTTTTGTGAAGTTTATTGCTTTAAAAAATGGGCATGACATCTTTGATCTCTTGGAGAAAAATATATTTGGGAAGACCACTTGGAGAAGAACACTTCTGAAGCTTGTTTTAATTAACAGCAAACTGGCAACTCATAAATAGGATTTTCTTCTCACTCGTGTTTTAGCTGACAAGTCACAATTGTACGTGTTGGACAAAAGATGGGGTTTTTGGTGTACGTTTACATTGCACCGTGGGTGAGCCCAGCTCCAGCACACACACACACTGACTCGCAGCGCTGTTTTGTGAGTGCTGGGAACGTGTGGATCTGTTCCCGCAGCCAGTGCCAAGCGTGTAATCTACTGTTATCAGTTAGGTGCACAACAAACTTGAAGCAGTATTCTTCGATCTCATTACCCTGCTTAATCTTCAGATGTCCTGCTTTGGATGCCTCACACACTCAGCACACTCAGTGTCTGTGTGTGTGAGGGAGAGTGTGTGTGTGTGAAGGCTCACACACTGGACATACAAATTGTGGCTTTGTTTTCAGATAAACGCGCAGTGTTCTAATCTGGTCTGGGCTCTGTGCTTGTCGGCCTCCTCCATGAGCCAGTGGACAAACGCTTCTTCCTCTCAAGTGGAGTCCGGAGTCCGTGCCTGAGGGCTCCAAGCAGGAGTCGGGGCGGCAGCCTGCACGGCCCTCTGCAGCTCCACCTTCACCCAGGTCAAGTGGGCTCGGTCAGAGAAGTGGGAGCCCCAGGCCACGGGGCACAGGAGCACTGCGCACAGACGGCAGGGTGGGGGTGAGAGGCAGGCACCCCCCCAGGGAGCCCCAAGGAGCGCGTCCCAGACGCACAGAATCTTCAGGGCCAACTGAGGAGGCTGGGTCCTGGCCCACAGAAGCCCTGGCACTGCCCAGTTCTGGGAAGGCTCGTGGGGAGCGGCCAGCTGGGGCCGCTTTAGCCCTTCTCCTCACTTCCCTTGGCCTGCTGCCCTCCCGGCCAGGGAACCACCAGAGCACGCTGTGGTCCAGGGCGCAGCTCCACCGTGCGCTGCGTGCCCCTCCTCCCCCGCTCCTGCACTGCACCCTGCGGCTGCCTCTCTGAAGGGCAGGGAGGCACCTGGAACAGCCATGGTCAGCAAGGCCAGGGCCTGGAGCCATTGTCGACGTCAGCAGCCTCCACCAACCCCAGTGAGCCGCCATGAGCACAGCTGGGCTTCCTGGAGAGTCCCTGGCTCAGCCCTGCCCTACCCTGCCGCAGCTGTCACCCGAAGAGCTAGAGATGCTCCGCCGCACCCCTGCATTGCTACCCTGGCACCAGTGGCTCCGCCCCCCGCCCCCAAGCCAGGCACAGCCTTCACTGGCCAGTCAGCAGGTCTAAATCTGAACTCCTCACAGGTCTGCACCTGCACCAGTCGCAGGCCTGCAGCTGCTATATAAGAACCCCCAAAACACACTCTTCTCTGATCCATCTGCTCAGTCTAGGGGGGCTCCCTCTGGTGTGCTGTACCCCTGTTCCCGCACTGGTCCTACTAAAATAAGGGCTTACATTCGTGCCCCTTAACTACCAAACCTCAACCCAAGAGAGCAATGAACACCCGGAGCCGTTAGCGCTGAAGAGCTTCGGAGACCGGCAGCCAGCAATGGTCAGCCGCAGAGGTCAGCTCTAGGTCCGCATGGGGCACCCTGCCGGGGCCGACGTCAGACAGCATCGCCCCACAGCCGCAGCGTCAGCTGTTGTCCGGAGAAAGAACACAGGGGAGGAGAAGCGTGCTGTGCCTCGTAGGAGCTGTGTCCCCACCGTGGGCAGCTTGGTGCCCAGGGTGGTGGCGGTGAGATGGCGGGCCTCCAGGAGGCGGGCCCTAGCGGGAACACAGGTCTTATCGGACCAGACTAGTTCCACGAGCACGGGTTGTTCTAGAGAGCCTGCCGCCTCCGCCTGCCCCCCCTCACTCTCACTCAGGTCCTGTGCTTATGTTGTCCCCATCATGACGCTCATGAGAGTTCACCAGAGCCAGAGCCACGCTCCTGGTCTTCCTGAACGGCAGCCAAACAAGTGTCTTGTTTATCACAAAGTACCCGGCCTTGGGCGTCGGTTAGAGCAATGAAGCAGACCCAGCATGAGGGGCAAAGCCAGCAGGCCCTTCTCTCTCCTCACCTGGGCCCTGCTTGCCATTTTCCCCATGCTCCCCAGTTCCTCCTGTCACCTCCTCCCAGGGAAAGAGGACCAGCTGTGGCGGGAACTTGTGAGCGGCATCAGTGAGGCCAGAGGGGCCCGGGCTTGTGCGGATGCCTGTAGCAGGGAGGGGCTCCCCTGGGCACAACACAGCCTGTGAATCCGCTCACCCATCCGGCCCCTACTGCTGGATGCTGCTGCTATGTTGTATCCCTTGCAAGGGACTCAAGTGGCTGCAGAAATCTCAGCCACCTTTTTCTGCACATAATACTTGCCATGAAACACAAGGTCACGGGGCTCTACCATGCCACTGCTATAACCCCGCTTCCTACGGATGACTGGGCCTATCTCTGAGCCCCAGGGCAATGTAGCATTTGCAGCCCAGTGGGCTACACGTTCTGGAACAGGTCTATGACCCACAAGCCCCTACGAGAGCCGACACGGCGTGGGGAAGGGGACTGGTGTTCACTGACCGCAGCTCACGCCCACCCTGCTTCTCCACAGCCTTCCAGAGTGTGCAGCGCTGGGACCCGGCTCCACTCAGGATCCTAAGTCTGTCCCTGCCCCAGCAGGGGTGAACTCAGTAGCCAAGGCAGACCCCAGCAGACCACGTGCCCTGCGCACACGCACACACACACAAGCACACAGAACGGGGACACGGCTCCCACAGTGGGCTTTATTTCTGCACTGTCCAGCTGCATGGATAAGGACACTTGGGTCATAGGCACTTGGTGGAGGGAGAGGAAGGGCCGGTAGCAGGGACAGGAGGTGCAGGAGGGCCGCTCGCAGGGGGGCCGTCCTCATGGACAGGAAACCCGGCCACAGAACAGAATGGCACGGGTCTGGCAATGCTGAATAAAGAAGAGGAAGGGGTGGTCAGCGCAGAAGGAGTGGGTGTAGCGCGCGCATCGAAACTTGGCGATGGCTGCGGTGGCGGCCGCGGCCTCCGTGCCCTCCTCATTGACCTCCACAAAGGACTTGTGCACGACTTTGGACAGAAACAGGTCTCTGTTGGAGGACATTCCAGAAAAGTCTGCCCTGGCCTGCTCGAAGGCGTCGGTCATGCCCAGACGGCAAAGAGTATCCTTCATTTCGTAATTTTCCTCCAGTTTAAATCGAGGGAGGAAGACTTCCAGCTCTTCTTGGTCCATCTTGTCTGGGTCTATCCACTCCACGAATTTCTCATACGTAATTTCCTTTTCCACCTAAGGGAGGAGAGGTGAAGGGTCAGAATCAGGACAGTGGTGTCACAGGGCTGCGTGGTGACAGGGATGCCTCATGCTCTTCTGGCCAGTCTGGCCGTGGCCAGAAGTGCTACTGGCGCAAAATAAGAGCGCAGGGCAGGGTTGGGTGTGGCCCAGGGCTCTGGCACTGGCTTAGAGGTGCAGGGACCTGGACTACAGAAAAGGCTAACTGGGAAATGGGGAGCGCTCTCCCACAGAAAGCGGACGCCAGGACACCACTCGGCCTCCCGGGCGTTACCGTTTGCAGGTCGATGTGCTCATCCGGAAGCAGGATGATCATGCTGAGCTCGTTGTTGACGTAGGGAAGCACCAGAATCTTGGTGAATATTTCTCCTATGTAGGTCATCAGAAAAGTAGCCTTCTTATGCATCATTTGCACGGGTTTCTCCTCATTCTGCAAAGGAAGTGAGTGAGCATTAAACTCCAACAAGACCCAGTGGACACCCTGGACAGATCTGATAGAAAGACCCGATCTCAAACTCTAGAAACACTTTACAGATTTTCCCAACACGACGGGTCTACCCGCCATGGAGTAAACCGCAGCGCCCCCTAGTGGCCCGTGTGTGAAAGGCTTGGAACAGGCAATGATGTATTAGGAGCTGGATGGTCTTTAGGGCACTGGGGCGAGTCCTCCAACAGGACCCCGACCTCGTCCTCCTCCTCCCTTTCTCTTCCCTGTCCTGAGTAGAGCAATTCTGCTCCACGACATAGGCTCACCGCTCTGAGGCAGAGACCTACCAAAAGCTAAAAGCAACAGGCCTGCCTGACCATGGAACCTCTGAAACCAAACAAAGTGCTTGTCTTTCTAAGGTGACTTCTTCAGCATTTATTCTAGTGACTGCAATACCACAGCCTTCAAATACTGCGGTGCTCGGGGCTCAGACCTACACCTCTCCTCTCAGCGACCCCTCCAGTCTCTGGGCTTTGAACACAAGTCCCAACTCCACCTTTCTATCTGGACCCGTCCCTGCCCTCCACATTGCTGTATTTTGCTCCCTGCTGGAATTCTGCACCTGGCCATAAATGCTGCAATGTCATGCAGAGAAGGGTCCCCTTACACACCATTCTTCTCCATCTGCTGGCCTACACTTTTGCCCCTTTGTCACTAGTGACATCACCATCCAGTTGCCAAAAGTGCGCCTTGACCTGTGCCCTTCTCCCCCAGCTGAGCCTGACTTGTGAGAGGAGCACCCTGGATCTGCCTACGCAGCACGACCTAGGTCTAACCTGTTCTTCCCACCTCCAACCCGGCAGCCCTTCCTGGACGATATCCTCATGCTTCTTCTCAGCCAGA
The DNA here is from genome assembly GCA_004027025.1 of Myocastor coypus. Taxonomy (NCBI): domain Eukaryota; kingdom Metazoa; phylum Chordata; class Mammalia; order Rodentia; family Myocastoridae; genus Myocastor; species Myocastor coypus. Next base: position 79,705 of record PVJA010004063.1, on the reverse strand, counting down.
GGCGTCCCGGTGAGATTTCGGACCACATCACTCTCAGCAGACACCTTCCATGCTTCCCGCAAAAACAAAGCTCAAGTTCTTTTGAAAAGCTATAATCGCCACAAGGGGCTGGCTCATCTGGCCCTCCACTCTGATGGTGGTACCTCCTGCTGTCCCCTTCACCAGTCTGTTAGCCACAAGAGCCCTTCGTGGTTTCCAGGTAAGCCAGGTTCACACCATCTCAGCCCCACAAGCTCACCCCCTCTGCAGAGCGCACCTTTGTGTCACTTTGGCCTTTGCTCAGATATTGCCTGGCAGTGAAGGTGTCCTTGACGGCTCTCACCTGCAATGCCATGCCAAACACAGCCTCCTGCTGGCCCTGCGTGCTCCTCTGTAGCTCCTTCAGCCACTTACTAACTCCTACTCTTGTCTACACTCACTGTTTGTCCCAGGAAAACATAAGCGTCACTGACCAGGTCACCACCTGACAGCAAGCTCGCACTCCCTCCACATCTGCTGAATGAGGGAATCCAATCACCTCACTGAAGGGCCTACTTTTAATAACTTTCAGACATAGAGCAAGGTTGCTGATCAGACTTACAACCTGGTGTTTTGGGGGATACAGTTTTGTGTATCTTGTTTATAGAACCTCAGTGTCTTTTTAAATTTGCTACACTATACCTTATTTATAATTTTCACTGATTGTACTGCATGGCACTGGTTTTGTGTTTTGTTATACATCACAGGACCACATGTAAAGGACAGTCACCAAGCTTCCTTCTACCACGTCCTTGTTCTGAATATTGCAATCTACATATTGTGTACAATTCCTCCCTTGAGATCAATTCAATGAATACCTGCATACAGACTTGCTAGCAGCAATACTAAGGGACCAGGCAAAATCAACACATCTTACTAGAAGAAATTGCATCTGTGGTCAATGTGCCCATAGCAGCCAGTGAGAAAGACTAGAGTATGGTGCCTGTGTCCTGGCCAGCAGTCCTCCTTGGTTCCTGTCTACTTGGGCAACTGCAAAGTTACTGAATATCGGGGGACACATTCAGCCCAGGGCACACTCCAATCCTCAGTGTGCAATTCCCACAAACAAAAGTGGTTTCCAATAAAACTTTTATCGAAAAAAAAAAAAACACCTGCCATTTCCCCACCTATCACGGGGTGCTGACCCTCCCCGGGGCAATGTCCCTCAAGCGCCCCCGCCCCCTACCACTTTCTCCACCTCAGACAGGAAGCAGGACAGAAGCCCCACCAGCTGTCCTGGCAGGAAGCACAGGAGAGAGCTCTGGCCATGCAGTACCCAGCAGGAGTTCCCCTGAATAGTACAGCAGATCCTCAGAGGAGGGGCTGGGCTTGCTGGCTGTCCCTCCCTCCTGCCTGACTGAGCACAGAGGCAGCACAAGAGCCACCCTGCAGGCATGGGGGGGCCACTGCTGAGAATGGCAGAGCAGGAAGGGCAGCCATGCCCCAGAGCTCCGCACAGTGCCCCCTCGCCCTGGGTCCTGATCACCCCTAGGCCCACTGGTGTGAGAGCTGAGCTTCTGTGAGCTAAACCACTTCATCTGGGCACTCAGTGGCCAGTAGCTGAGTGAGGCCCTAACACACATCTTGTCCAAGCAGAGTCTTAAGGAATATTATCAAGGGTAAAATAAGATATGTCGCTTCAGAATGGCATTCAAATTAAATACATTTCTTGAGAAGGTGAAGATCCACATGCCCGCAGGCCAGGAAGAGCTACGTGATGATCAGTGACCAGAACACCGTGCTGACTCTGTCCTGTCTGCATTGGGCTAGATGTACAAAGTCCTCTGCAGTGAAAGATTTCCCTTCAAAACCAAAAGAACGAACTGGATTCATCCAGAGGAAGACGCAGAACTACCAGCCAATAGCACATTCCAAGCCAGTTGTCAAACTTGCGGCCTCTCCTGTGTCCATCTCCCTTTGCTTTTTCTTTTAAATCTATATTTGTATTATTTCTGCCATCAAAATAAGAATGCATGACGATCACCATCTCAGCACTTGCTGAGCTGCACGCCGGGCCTTGGGACATAGCCATCTGCCCTCCGCCTCACTCCTCAGGAGATCGCCAAGTCATGCAACTCCTCGAATATCATGTGTCAGCAGGGGTGCGGGGGCCACTTGGAGGAGCGGGTGGGAGCCAGGGGGCTCCCAAAGGGACATAACTGGAAAAATGAGGCACACAGGCACTGAAAGGAGTGGAGAAAAATGGGTAGGCTCCTGGTCCCCGAAGTCCTCACACCATGCCGAAGTGCGAACTTTACCTTGAAAGTTCTGAGAAGCCAAGAAAAGACCCGAAGCACTGGACTTGGCCTGTAGCTACCTACAGGGTAGACGTGCTGGCTACGGCATGGCAAGATGAAAGGGGGACCCCGAGGCCTAGGGCGCGGGCGCCAGCTGCCTGGGCCTCCCAGGTGTCCCCGAACACGGGGCCTCACCTGGGCGCACCCCTCCTCATCACATGTGTTACCTTGCTGACTTTAAATGGCCTCTCATGGGTCTCTGCTTTGTCGAACTGCCTGTCCCAGTTTCCTTTGAAGTAGATGGCATTCACGAGAACCAGACTTGTGCATGGACTCAATGCATCTGAAGACAGAATCTCCACAATTTTATCTGAAAGGGAGAATTAAAGAATAGGCTAGCCAAGACTGAGGCACAGAGCAAGGGCAGCAGAGACCGGCCTTGAGCGGCCAAGGGCATGGGTCAAAGTTCTCACTGATCCCCCACCCAAATAGAACTGATGTCTGTGTATAGAACAAGGCATCATCCCCAGCCAGCCCCACAGAAACAAATTTTTAAAAACTTTTAAGGTTCTGGTAAGAGAAATACTATCATCTGAATGCAACACATAAAATGAGTAAGATGCTCAAATGTAAGCATAAATTAATAAGAGACAAAAAGAGATGGTCATTGCTCATAGCCTAAAGAAAAAGCTTAGAAGACTGTTAAAAAGAAAAAAACAAAAAACACTCTGGGAAGCTGAGGCAGGAGGACTGCCGAGACTCAGTCCAGCCTGGGCAACTTGGTGACTGGGTAAGACCTTACCTCAAGATGAAAAATTTTAAAATAGGGCTAGGGACAAAGCTCCGTGCAAAGGCCTGAGGTGATCTCCCAGTACCACAAAGAGATGAAAGCGTGCTTACGAATATAAAGTCTAAAAAAGAGTTTGAGAAAAATGCATGTTTAACCCAATTTGAGCGTTACACACAGACACAGCTACCAAAGAATCGATGGCACACCAGCCACATGTACCGGTTTTATGCTTTTATGCATTAGCTTAAGAACAGCCAAGTAAGTGGCACACACCTATAACCACGCCACTGTGGAAGGCCGAGGCAGGGACACTGCAAGTTAAAAGCCTGGGCAACTCAGCAAGCTTCTAGCTCAAAGTAAGTAAAAAACAGACGGGGACAGGGATATAGCTCAGTGTGAACATCATAGGTTCAATACACATACCGAAAACAAAAAATTAAAAACTTTTCAGGGATTACTCTTCGCAAATGTAAATGCACAGAATCATGGGTAAACAAACACGTGGCCCATCAACCTGCATCCCTGCATGAACCTGAAAAGCATGTGCTCCTGGCAGAGCAGAAGATACCCTGAGACCTGCAGTAGGAAATTTCCTTTACACTGTTTGTGAAAAGAAAGGATAATCAAAAAATAATAAATAAGCAAGTGCAGGCGTGGACTGCTTGGGAAGGGATGCACCGAGTGCTGGGAGACTTCGCAGGCATGCGGAGCAGGGGCAAGCTAGAAATAGCGGAGCTTAGGGATATTTCAGGAGTGGGTCTTTAATGTTTAAAATTATTTTGAGAATTTTAAAAAGTCATTCCTGTTTACACGTGGCGTTCTTGTGGAAGAAATGACAATAAGCCTGAGTAGAGAGCTATTCAAAATACAGCAGAGCCGGGGTGCCTCCGTGCGGCTGAGCGCTCCCGCCCCTCAGGGTTCCCTCCTCAGCGCTGAAAACCAGAAGCAAACAGAGCAACCGCGTGCGCACCTTCCGTCTTCCGGGCCACCCAGGAGTTCACGTGTTTCCTGGCCTCCTCCGTCGCATGCCTGAAGTCCAGCTCTTCCATCTCCGCTTGGTAGAACTTACAGCAGGAGTCTTTAAAAGACTGCAAGAGGGACAGCAACGTAATTGCATGGCTGCACAGGTAATTCTCATCACCAGCTTGCTTCTTTTTTTACACCAAAACCAAAGTTCAGACGGCTGTGACTTACACACTCTGTACAACTCACTATGAGGAGGGACCTAAACCAACCCCAGAGCTGCCGGGCACATTTCACCCTAGGCTGGAAACGACACTAGCAGGTGCTCCGAAGAGCAGGAGGACGGTACCAACTGCTACATCCTCTGGGGAACAGTGACAGTGGGGGGGGGGGACCAGGGTACAGGGCGAAGGGAAATGTCACTCTGCAGCCTCCCACATGCCGAGCCCACAGGAACCACACCAGCCACAGCAAGTGTCACTTCAGGACAACTGCCAGCACATGGGAGGTGGCATGGTGCCACTGCGCCAGCCCTGACTCCGCAGCCTTTTGTGATGGCAACGTTATAAGCTGGTCAGTCCCAAAGGGTGCCACATGTGGCCACAGAGCATGTGGCTGGTGCAGCTAGAGAATCAAATATTTCCTTTTATTCCACTGGAATTTAAACAGCTACATGTGTTTTGTGGTCACCAATGCCAGATGGCTCCATTCTGAGCAGCGAGCAGCTCTTGACACGTAAGAGGTCAGGGCTGGGGTGCAGCTCTGCAGGAGTCCTTGTCTAGTGTGAGGGGTGTCCTGGGTTCCATCCCCAGTGCCGCAAATAGCGGTTCTTGGCAACCTGGGCTATGAAATGACATGTATATGGATGGACACCTATATTCTAGCATTTTAAAGCAGAAAATCTGAGCTGAAATAATGAGCTTTAGTGTGAGCAGCCTTTATAAACTACAAACTTAAATTAGCTAAAATATGGCTACGATACACTGTAATTTCCTGATCTTCAGAATTGCTTACAGCTAAATGTGTAGGTCCCCCTTGGAGAATGACAGTCGCAACACAGGGCTCAGTTTCTCGTTCCGGAGAGCCGAGAGCAAAGACACGGCACAGCGGTTAGGAGCCGAGTCCTTGGATTATCACTACGGGACCTTAGAAGAGCAGGCTCTTGTCCCCCCACCTCACCAGCGAGGAGACAGCTGGACCGCATCTAGGTAGATGAGGTCCAGATTAATGACTCGCATCCTGACTGCTTTGTGGACCACCACTGAGTCCACAGCGCGCTGCAGGCACTGCCTCGGTGAGCCTCCCTCCCGCGCCAGTCACGGGAGCCACCCCAGCTCGTGCACGCTGTGTCAGTCTCTGCTCTGCTCTGAAGCTGAAGAAGCTGTAAATGTCTCAAAGAAAAGAGTCTGAAAGCAAGCTGGTCACTCACTTGCTGGTAACTTGCTGCCCTCCTGGGTAACTTGTACAGCTTTTCAATTCACCATCTGCTATGTAGGTTTCTATTTTATAAGCAATGACTACTCAAACTAAAGAAATATCTAATTACATACTGTGCTTGGTGCTTATAGTCTTTCTACCTTGTTTTTCTTTTTAAAATCTTTTTATCATTAAACACTAAATTTATGAGATACAATTCACAAATATCTCTAATCATTTTAATATTATGACCCAATATGAAAATGACATTTTAATTATCAATGCTTTTCTTATGTATTCATCAAGAAACAAAGGAGGGAGGGAGGGAGGGAGGGAGGGAGGGACAGAGAGGGGGAGGGGGGAAAAAACAAAAAAATGAGCAAATCCTCTGTGTCTCTTGGAAGTTTTTCATTATATAAAATCATTGAGAAAGATGAGCATAGCCTACCAAGCAACTAAAACTGATAAAGGAAGTTTTTTAAATTGTAGGGAAAAAAATCATGCTGTGCGCCAGGCACAGTGGTACGCTTGGCAACCCCAGCACGTCAGGAGCTGGAGCAGGAAAATCAGAACTTGGAGCCCAGCCTGGGCATCCTGGCAACTATGCAAGATCCTCTGTCAAAATAAAAACTTTTATTTTATTTTATTTTTTGTCTTTTTGAGACAGGGTCTCGCTATGCAGTTGAGGCTGGTCCTGAGCTCACTTTTGTAGCCCAGGCTGGTCTCGAACTCTCACCAATTCCTCCTGCCTCAGCCTCCCGAGTGCTGGGATTACAGGCGTGAGCCACCACACCCGGCTTTCAAAATAAAAACTTTTAAAAAGGGCTGAGAACATAGCTCCGTGTGAAAGCCAAAAATTCAATCCCTCATACCACAAAGCAAAACGCAAAACAGGAATGAGGCCGTGGTGAGCACGTGTGAACATTTGACCTCTCGCCAACCACATTCACGCTACCTCACTTCGTAGCAACAAATACACAGTCTGAAAGGGGTTTTTGTTTTGTTTGGTTTTGTTTTGTTTTTTGTTTTTTTAATGGTTGCCTTTTTTTTTTTTACTTGTTTCAGAACCTTTGTTTGTTTGTTTATTTATTTTTATGTCCGGCTCAGCCCGCCCTGAGGGCAGGGCTGGCGCAGCATGTGGTGCCGGGGATCGAACCGCGGTCCCTGAAGCCGCCAAGCTTTCCCAAGCAGGTGCTTTAGACCACTGAGCCATCCCGCCGGGCCCTGAAAGGGTTTGAGAAATGAGGAGCAAAATCCCAAGCACAGAAGGAGCTCCTACAAAGCAATAGTAAAGGAATCCACAAGAAGAGAGAGATGTGCATGGAGTCCATAGACTGACAATTCACAGAAAACACAGGCAGCTTGCAAATCCTTTATCCAAACTGCACAGGATCAGAAATATTTCAGATTTCAAAGTTTTTCAGATTTTGCTTTTCGGATTTGAGATCCCTCAACTTGTACATGTTCTAAACATGCTTGATGTCATAAGCAATCTCATAAATAAACTTCAGCAGCTTAAGATCAAGTTCTGTGTGTGATGGTGGGCAGAAACAAAGATGACTAATAACTTTGAAGAGTACGGACAGCGTTTTCAAAAGCCATTGGACACTTAAAATGTCCAAGTTTCATCGCCTCCTGCCCTTCTGAAAGTCCATTCTGAGGAACACACACATATACAAAATCCCAGGGCCAGCGAGATAGCTCAGTAGACTCAGCACTTGCTTAGGCAAGCACAGAGACCAGGGTTCCATCCCAGGCACCACATGCAGCACCGGCCCTGCCCCCGGGGCTTCCCGAGCCAGCAATGGAATCCAGGCATGGTAGCATACAACTGTAATCCCAGCACTAGGAAGTGGGAAGGCGGAAAACAGGAGGATCGCTACTGGTAAGAGCTGTGTAGTGAGACCCTACACCAAAAAAAAAAAAAAAAAAAGAAAGAAAAAAATCCCACCCCAAAACACCTCCTGCCCGTAACAGCCAGCAGGTGGCACAGCTGAGAAGCTCTCCATGAGCAAATGGTTGCTACGCAGCAAGACACCAGCTTTGGCCTATCAGATGGTTTGTAACAATAAAGTAGGGCTGGGGAACGGCTCCATGGGAGAGAGCACCCCTAGCACACAGAAGGCCCTGGCTCTAGTGAGGGACAAGGGATGGTCCAAAAATGTGGTGCATATTTACAATATTTTTGAAATATTTCAGCAAAGGGCATATTGTCATCAGTCTCCCTCAGACCTTCCCCCTCGCTTCAAACGCACTTATCTTGTCACTCCTGACACTATGGTTTTGTTCTTTTTTTTTTTTTTTTTTAATGTATTTGGTTGCTACAGGGTCTCACTAGGCAGCTTGGACTCACCGTAGCCCTCCTGCTTGCAGCCTACGAAGCGCTGGAGTTAGAGGCATGCGCCATGACACCTAGCTCTATGGCCGGCTCAGCACACCCTGGGGGCAGGGCTGGCAGGACATGTGGTGCCGGAGATCACACAGTGGTCCCTGCCTAAGGTTTTCTAAACAGGCGCTTTAGTCGGCTGAGCCGTCTCACCAGCCCTACACTCGCCAGCTTCTGAAGCAGTTCTGGAAGTCCTCTCTCACCAGGGAGTTGAGTCTCACTGTCATGGCCACCTCCACATCCTAAACCAACACAAAACGTCTGCCTTTCTGGCTCGTTTTGACTTCAGGGAGCACCCAAAGCCACACAGGGCCAGATCCGGCGCATAGGCACCAGATCTTAACCCCATTCTGGAAAGACACTCAGGAACCTGGGCTTCCAGAACTGCTTGAGAAAGTTCCAAGAAGGACAGGGCAGGGGTGTTCAAAGAAGGCAAAGATTTGGGGCGAGATACGGGGCAAGGTGTCTTTTACTGGGATAACTTTTCATTGTAAAAGTTCCCTGTATATCGTGATCATACCAGATTACAATTTTTCATCTGAAAAATCTCCAACACTTAAGTTCTACATGTGTAGGAAAACACAAGCCAAATCTACTGAAGCCCATCATGGAAACAATGGGGGTATGCAAAGCAGCTGCCCAGGGCTCCCCCGCGGCTGGCCTTATTTGCTGCCTACTCAGCACATAGGACGAGTAGCTCTCTGACTTCTTTTAATGTAAAGAAGAAAGGAAAAGCATGGAATCACATAAGCAAATACGAGACGTCCAGCGTGAGCGCACCTGGGTGAGTTCACACCCCGCGAGCCTCCTGCCGCGTCACACTGCCCCGCCCCCCACACCACCTGGCTGGAGAAAAACTCCAAGGATGACGTACCGAGAGGAATTCGTAAGACTTTTCCCCAAAGAGCCTGTTGGCCGTTCTCAGCAGGTAGCTCGTGCCTGTCCTATTCATTTCATCGAGCAGCAACTGGAAGCCCTGGTGAACGTCACTGCCGTCACCGCCACATTTATTTAAAGAGAGTGCCTGAAATGAGAAACAAGAGTAAAAATACACAGCATCAGCAGGTCCTGACCACAGGAAATGGGGGTGCACCACATGCAGATCCCCCTACTTGCTATGGCGGGACCCAGAATGTCCCCCAAAAGTGTCACAGGTGCAGGAGTGAATTACTGCTGGCAAGATTCCTCCACGTCCGTGTATAGCAGCTGAACACGCAAGGTTAGAGCTGGGGCCTGCCTGGGGGTGGCCCAAGGGTGTAGCCCAGAAGGGCCTGTTCCTGCGCCCAGCTCCTTCCTGCACCCCTGCTTTCAGGGCTGCGCAGCTTTTCCTGAGCCAGGCCCCTTCTCTCATCCTGCCTCTGCCTTGGAGCCTCCCTACTATGGACAGACCATGAGCCAAATTGAACCTGTCCTCCTTCGCACGGTGGGTGCCAACCACTGTGTCCCAGTGACAGTGCAGTGCACTTCAAAGGACCATCAAGTTGAGGCGAAAGTGTCTCTCCCTGCAGCCCTTCACACCCAGGCTTCTCACCACCTACAACCTGGCAGTTCCCAGCTCTCCCACACTAGAAGATGCAGCCCCTTGCTGCCCTCAGATCCACACTGGCTCTGTCCCTGGCTCTGACCAACAGAATTCAGCCAAAGCGTCACCATTCCAAGTCTGCATGCCAGAAAGCCTGGCAGCTACCACAGGCGCAGTCTTATTGCTCACTGCCTTAATGAAGGGAGTCCTACCAACACTGCTAGAGGCCACCTGGAGAGCCCCGGAAGAAGAGGCACCACTACCCAGGGGGAGGGGCTTGGAAGGACCCAAGGCCCCACCCACTGCCACGGCCAAGACCTTCTGGCCCCACTGCCCTCAGAGACAGCTGCATGAGCTGGCACCCTGTGGGAAGCCGCAGAACCGCCTAGCAGGCCATGCATCCGGGAAATCATCCCTCATTATTTTCATCCATTAAGTTCACGGTCATTTTCTGCAGCAAGAGGTGATACTCACAGCAATACAGAAATTTTCAACCATAATAAGAATCTAAATAAGAGGCCAGGCACAGTGACCCATGCCTGTAATCCCAGTACTTAGGAGGCTGAGGGAGGAGGATCAAAAGTTGGAGCTCAACATAAGCTTTTAGAGGTTTAGTGAGATCCTGTCTCCAAATAAAAATAAGAAAAGTCGGGGACACAGCTCAACGCAAAAGTTCTGGTGCTGGTGCTCAAGTACGCCCCCCCCCCAAAAAAATTTTAATGTAAACATGGCTTCCAGGCGGCTGGCAGAAAAGAAAGACAGCAGAAAATTACTCATGGGAGCTGAATAAAGGGCCTGTGGTGTGCTGCATACTGGCAGAAGAGACAACTGTCATCTGTGGTGACAGCAAAGTCAGGACACTTTCCCTCCTCAACTAAAACATGCCTGTTTCTAGCTGCCTTAATGGAGTACGGGAAGAGAGACAAGCTAAAGGAGAAATGGGTTGACTGTGGAGAATTTAAAGCAGCTATTCCCACCCTAGGTCCTGCTCAGCAGAAAACAAAAATATTTATTTCTAGCCTCTTCAGTTAGTGAGTGATTATGAAAGTAAGGAATGGCTTCAAAGCAAAGGTCAAATCTTTGATCTTAAAAAGAACAATTCTTTGACCTTAGAAGCAAGGTGAAGATCCCTTAGGGAGGAGATACAGGTAGCGTGTTCCAGGCCCTCTCAGCTAAGGGGCCTCCCAGTGTCCCCAGGACGCTGCCCCAGCACGCTAGTTTCCAACCCTGTAGACAGCCCCATCTCGTACAAGTCTATGCATGTGGCAGGACTGTACACTGATTTAGAGAAAGGCCATGGCAGTTTTAAAGGGATGGTGAGGCGTGGGAGTGAAAGGGAGGGACTGTTCAAGGTACGAAGGGCCTTCAGGCCCCCAACTCTCTCTGGGCAGGAGACAGGCTGAGAGAGCAACAAACATGGGCCACTTCTTACAGAAAAGGAGGGCAGTGGCTGAGAATACAGGGGACAGAGGCACAGCCCGAGGAGGGGTGGACAGGAAAGACTGCCAGGAAACACAAGCAGAAGTTAATCAAGGGACGGCCCTGCTCTCAGAGCACAGGGTGGAAGCGCCAGCACCTGCCTGGATTCTGGAGTCGTTACAAGTCAGCGTTTGCAGTGTGCTTCCTTTACCTCCTGTCGTAGGCTGTGTCCCCTCAACATCTCTGTACTGATACCCTAACAGTTCTCAGAATACGACCACAGTGGCATGATGATTAAGCTAACATCAGGGTGCTGTGGTGCGCACAGACACACCCTGGCTGCTGTTTCCGAAGAACATATGAGAACACTGACAAACACAAAGGGAAGACCAGGTGAGCACACAGGGAAAAGATGCCACCTATAAGCCAAGGAAAGAGGCCCCAGGGAAACGAGCTCTGCCCACACCTCAGTCTCGGGCTTCCAGCCTCCAGAACCACGAGAAAAGACTGCTTCAGCCAGCCAGCCCGTGAGTGCGCTCCACGGCCCTGGAAGACTAACGTGTCTCTCCCTCACCACTGCTGAAGGAGTACCCACAAGCACCTCTCCTGTCGCACCGTTGAGTGTCACGGCGGATGTGTCTCCATAGCTCACAAATCTCCACCCTTTAAGAAATGCACCAAGAAGCTGCATCTGAAGAGCATCCTCTCCTAGAAGTCCCAGTGAGCCTGATCCCCTGCATGGGATAAGACTTGAGGGTCCTGGGCAGAGCCTGGCACCTGAGTGCACCTCACTGTGAGAGCCATGAGGCTGGGGGCTATGGGGGGTCAGGGGGTAGATTACAGCGTAGACAGGGTCTTCCTGTCCCAAGGCAGTGAGCAAAACACACATGCCAGGCCAGGATCAACCTGGAAAATCACTTTTCATCATGAACAAGCTGAAGTATGTGTTGAATCCCCCACTCCCTCATCAGACACCCACCTGTCACCTCCAACACATCAGCACACGCGGTCCTCAGAGGTAGAGAGCCCCCCACCCTCATCCCCATTTCCCTGAGGCCCACAGCTATCATTCCAAGCAGACCCTCCGAGAAGTGAGCCATGCAGGCCCAGCTCACTGAGTGGGCACCGATTCTCAGAAGCAGCACACCGTACCTGAGCCATCTGGCCTGCAGTGTTTGCTTTTGCGCCCAAGAAGACCATGGCCAGGGCGGAGGAGATGCTCACAGGTGAAAAAAACACATTTTTCGAGCTGTCTTCGCCCAGAATTTTCAAAAGGTTTATGGCAAAGGTGCCGTTTGCTTCCAACAGAGAGTCCATGATGCTGCGTCTGGAATGAGGAATTGAAAATCAGGAGCATACAACTCAGCCTCACACAATCTTCATTTTGACTTCTTTAATACTTACCACTGATGCTTTGTGTCAGCGAGCAAACAGAAACACACAATACTCAGTGTTTCTTTCAGGGCCCCCAAATTATTTTTTCTAATGTTCAAAGCAAAAACTACCCTGGGGCCACACCTCACAATATTTGATGATGGACAGAGCTGTGGCATCAGCTTCTTTTGACAAATACCAAGTATAGTTATTATTACCCCTGGAAAGTGATTAATTATATATTCACATATTTTTCTCTTTTTAAAAAGGTCAGCATGCCAAGTGTGCTGACCTTTCCTGTGATAATGGCAGTTAGTAGCAGAGCATCTAGCAAAGAACATGGCATAGATTTTTAAAAAATTTTAGCTAACTGCCCATGTAGAAACTGGTGCATTTACTCATGCATGAAGACAGAAACCAGTCCTCCTTCCTAAACACCCGTATGTGCAACACTTCCAGGGAGCAACAGTTATTGAGCCGGGTGTGGCGGCACACGCCTGTAATCCCAGCACTTGGGAGGCTGAGGCAGGAGGATAGGTGCAGAGTTCGAGACCAGCCTGGGCTACAAAAGTGAGCTCAAGGCCAGCCTCAACTGCATAGCAAGACCCTGTCTCAAAAAGACAAAAAAAAAAAAAAACAAGTTACTGAAGTCAGTTCTGATGGGTGGGGTGAAAGAAGGGCTTCTGGGTCTTTGCTTCCAGGTCTGGACTATTTGGTTGTGTTGTTATGGCTTACTGTGTGGTTTAATAATTTTAAAACATTCATAATAATAATGATAATAATAAATTCACTCACAAAGTTACACAAGGCAGCAAGTGTTTGCATAATGGGAGAAAGGACTTCATTCTAGGGAAACCAAAGTCTCAACAAAACTCATGAAGAGCACCAGGTGACCTTCACTTCTCTTGAAACCAGTGCATGTGGCGAAGCCAAACCTGAGGCCGTGCTTCATGTATGGGGCCCCTTGCTCCCCCTTGTTCTGCACTACAAGGGCACTTGGCCATATGCTCTTCACACAGCCGCCTCCAGAAGGGCCAACTCAGGGCCAACCCCTAACTCTCAAACACTGTTGGGGAAGCTCTTAGTTTCCAGAAGAGTTTGAAGGAACCAAGTGAGAGGGTGAGAGACAGGTGAGGGCTGCATCAGCCAGGAAGTCTGCAAGGACCAGGTAACCCGGGGAGCAGCTGCTCACAGACATGTACAGACTTCCCGTGCCTGCAAATGTGAGCAGTCTGAGGGGTCCCCAGTGATGCCTGAGCCATGAAAGGCAAGCCACCAGACAAGGAACGGGGATGTGAGCATGGGCACCTCACAGCACCAGGCAGGGGAAGGACACCTCCAAAGGACTTGGGGAGATGACAACTTAATGCCCCCCCCAAGTACGCCTGGACACCTGCAGCTGTGGCCAGCTGAGGCCCTGGTCCCAATCCCTGCAACCTGGAGAAGCTTCCGTCAAGTGGCCAAAGGTCTGCAGTTGTGATTAAGGATGGAGGGGGCATCCTGGATCATTCAAGGAGCCCCTAAGGCAATCTTATGCAGCCTTGCAAGAGCAGGCATCGAAGCACATAAAAAGGAAGAGCAACTATCTCTAAAACAAAATACTTTAGCTGGAAAGTAAGGTGTTGTGGCCCAGCGTGAGCAGACTACAGAAAATTCAGACATGGAGAACAAGGGACCAGAAAGACACAGATGCAAACTTATCAAATTCCCATGCAAACTTCCCTTTACGACCCCACTTACTTTAATGGTTTCAAAAGGAATCCTACTGTGGCAGCTGTCCCCAGAGACCACTCTACACCAACCCTCTGGGTTACCGGTTCCTGAGGCCTTCAGCCTGGTCACTCCCACTGTGGACAGGAGCCACGGCTCCCTGCACTTCCCCAAGCCTCCACTGATGCTGCTGCTGCTGCTGCTGCCGCCGCTGCTGTGCTCTGAAGCCTTGCTCTTAGCAGGGAGCCAAAAGCCCCTCTCCCTGAACAGCCACTCCTCTGGACCCCACAGACGACCCCACTGCCCACAAGGACAGCTGTCCTGCCTCAGTGCCAGCTCAGTGGTCCTTCTCAGGTTTATGCTGCAATAAACCTGTCATTTGAGCTCAGACCTCTGCTTCTTCTTTACCTTCTTCCTAATAGCCTCCTGGAGCTGAATTCCTCTTAAGTGACCATCTTTATTTTGCAAAGCAAGGGAGCAGGGCTGCCTGGGGTGTGGTGGCACCACTGTACGTGTCGGGGCAGATATGTCTCTGTAGTTCACAGATCTCTGCACTCCAAGCGCTGCATCAGGGAGCTGCAGCTGGAGAGCACCCAGCAGTCCCTCCCGGCTGCAGTCTGCACCACCAAGCACGCCCCGGAATGGGAGCTTTGAGCTGTAACTTCCCGCTTCCGGCTTTCCGAATGGGTCCCACAGTTCAACTTCCTATCGCCTGCTGTCTTTCCTTAAAGTGAAGTATCACTTGGGTTTTGCTCTGTCTGAACCCCAAAACCAACAGTTTTACAGCATTGGCTAAAAGTCTTGGATTTAACAACTCAGGGTTTTTGGTTGTTTTGCAGGACCGCTTGCTGTGCTTACTGTGCCTGTTACCTCAGAATCAACCGAACTGTGTGCACAGGGCCTCAGCAAAATGCACACATCACCACGTTCTTTTGTGCCTTTTTAAAGTTCATGTTGTCTGAGCTTATTAGTGCACTCGGGGCTTTTAATAAACATGATAGTTTGAGAGCAAACAGTATAGTTAACTGTCGTTTGCTTTTTTCTTCTCGGTGCTCATATTGACCTAAAATGGCCAGGGGATTGTCTTTAAAATTGATTGCTTCATCCTGAGCTGTTGGTCTCGGGCATCCTTGCTTCCTGGCGATGAGACGGTCCAACAGCCCATGGTGAGTTTTGCTAGACCGGTGATGTGGTATCAGCCCCTCTCCTGGATTATGAACAATGAACATCATGCTGCTGACTGGAAGGACAGCTGTCACTATCGGGCACATCTGTCACTAGCAGGGTAAACATTTCAAGACTTTCTCATCTGTGCTGTATATCAGGTCACCGCTGAAAGCTGTGATACACTTGACTCCTCTGAAACATGATCCCTTAGAGTCTTCAGTCAGGCCCAAGGGCATGCTCCTCTCTTTCATTATGCAAACATCTAGGGCCAGCCACTCTCTACAGGCACGCTGTCACAGAGCCCACCAGAGTGCCCGCATGCAATCGCAAAGCTCTGCTCACGCCTACTACCCACTCTTGCACCTTCCATCACACCACGGCTCGTCCCCATCACCTAAAGACATTTGTGATTTTAACTTCCAATTGTTCTATTAATTTTCATTAATTTCCGCTCTCCCATTTGCTGACATGCAGGATTCCTTCTTATTCTCTGATGCCCCTTCTTCCCAGCCTTTGGTGCCACCGCCTCGGAGAATGCCTGCTCTGACTTACCCTATTCGCCTCTGGGGGCTGCAGCATCTTTCTCTGGGGCCCTTTGTTTTTGCATGTGCTGGTGGCTTTACTTTATGTAGTTCTCTCTCTTTCATACCAAGGCTGGCACCCTGTGATGTCAGCCCACACTTAAGAGGAAAACACAAAATATGCTACAGTTCTGTTCACATGGCTCAAACACATGAGCTGGGGACTTCCCTGAAAACCAGACACCACAAAACAGACAAAAACTCCTGGCCTTTCACCTGCAACTCATTAAAAGCGTATATCATGATCTACATGATCTGCTCAGGCAGTTGAGGAATTAAAGACAGTTTTTGGGGAAAAAAAAAAAAAATGACTCTACTTAGGCCACACAGAGATTACCTTAAGGAACCGAAAGCAGAAGAAAACTTGACCTATATTCTGTACTACTCCTGGACCAACTCCCTCTCAGTCCGGTACATAAGTGTGTTAGTCATTTTGGGGTGTGGTTGAAGCTGGAAACTGGTCCTATGTGTGAGGGCAGGACAAAGCCACAGTGCCTAAAGCATCAAGCTACCTCAGTCTTGGGAAAAGCATCCATCCTGGGCATTTTCAGTCATTAGTCAGTAGGAAGCCTTGCATCAAGATACTAACTTTACAAGAGTGTAAACACCCTACTGTGGTTGTGAAGGTCCTGTGTGCCCATCAAGCAAACTGGCCAACAGCGAAACCCAGCTCTCATATCTTGTCTATCCTGCTGCCATTTCTCCCTGGGGTATGCTGAGAGACCACAGAGTCCCTACAAGTCATTTGGGGAACCCCTGTCTAAGACAGGTCAAAACAACAGTTTGTTACCTAAATTTACTGCCCTTTAAGATGGAGGACACCAGTATAAGAGGTTTGGAGACATTCAGCTATGGTCTATAGTCACTTTGGGTCCCTGCAGAGTCCCCCACTAGTGAAATCGGCCCTCAAGTCATAAAGGTGCTTCCCATGGAGACTCGAAGTTGCCCTTCAAGTCCTGAGAACCGAACCTGACCTATGGGACCAGGAAAATGGTGATACATGACCAGAACCCTGGTCCCTCAGCCACCCTTAACCCTGCTCCTGCCTTCCCTGGAGGATGACCCGCCCCTCACATCGGGGTGCACCCCATCCTTCCCTCCCTTCTGACTTTCCAGGTTCAGCCTTTGCCTGTGACTTCATGCCACCACCTTGCTTTCATCTCCATTATCACTGAGGCAGGTCCCAAGGTCCCAGGAGCCCCTGCCCTGTGACACGAGGAAGCAGCTTTGTTCCTGAGATCTGGGGCCTAGGAGCTACTTCTCCAGGATCTATAACCCATGCATTTCAGTCTAGGGCTTTCAGCATGAGGACTGACTGACTGACTGACTGACTGACTGACTGACTGAATCTATTGGGGATTATAAGTCTTTCGTATTTTTTGTTTTGGGACAGGATCTCACTAAATTACTAAATCACCCACACTGGGCTGGAAACAGCACTTGGCTCAGCCTCCCAGAGCGCTGGGATTACCGGGTGCAACACTGCACCTCGCTTCCAAATTAGCTTTGCCAGAAGAATTAAACAAAACTTGAATGTTAAAAAGCCTTATTTCCTCAAGTATTCCCCAGCCCCCTTTCGATTATGAAATACCTGCCCAAACACTGGGCACCAGGTATTCAAATGCTCTCTGTTTTTATCCTGAAAGGTCAATTTGAAAATAACCTGCCACTAGGACTTAATCCTAAAAGAATATTCAGGTTCACTTTGCAATAGTACATAAATCCATAACAATCAAGTATAAAATGATGCAATCCTAAAAAGAAAAAAATCCCAAATATAAAGTGTGTCAATCACTAAAATATACTACATACCTAAGAAAATTATAAACAACTGGATTTTTAAATCGAGGCCTTTCTCTTAGCCCCATAGAGTGGGTGTGCTTATTCTGAGGATAAATATTTCCAGCTCATATTACAAACTCAGTGCTTAGCAGGGCCCTCCAAGCACCTAGTTTTTTCACTGCAGTAAATAAGATAGAAAGAATACTTCATATACACATAAACTCATTATAGATCTGAAAGCTACCCACTGCTCTAAAATCTATTCCTTAAAAAAAAAGAAAAGAAACGATTTTTAATCATGAATGTAAACACTGGACATTAGGGCTTATTAATGAACAATGCTACATTTTTTTAAAGTAAATCCAGCAAATCTGTGCTAGGATCCTTTTTCCCTCTAGCATCACAACGGGCAGCAGTTAATGTTCACATCTGATCAACTGGCAATAACTTTTAAGGTACCACTGGGCAACACCCTTGGTTGAGGATACCTTCATTTCCTACAAAACTGAGCATTTTTAAAATGCTTTAAATCTAGTTGAAAGGAAACTTGATGCCCCTCCCTGTTTTCCTCTGCCGAGCCTGTGTATGTGTGCCTGGGCGTGAGAGAGAGACAGAGACTTCTCTGAGCAGCAACTGTCTGACATGTAAACAAGAATCACCATTATTTTCTTCTAAAGACTTGGGCCTAATCCCAGGTCCAGGAAGCTCTCAAATGCAGGCATCGGTGCTTCGTGCCTCTTGAGTGCTCTTATCTTCAGATATAAGGGGAAAGTTCTGACTCTGCTCTGATTTCCTTCTTTTGCTACAGGCCTGGATTAACTGTCCTTCACTGAACTCTGATGAAACTCGGTGGATTGGAACTGGCCTCACATAATCTTAAATGCAGTCCTTCAGGGTACATGAAGGACACTGGTTCCAGGGCCTCCAAAGATTCCAAAATCTCCAGCTGCTCTATTGCCTTCTACAAAACCAAATAGAGGGCCGGCCAAATAGCTCAGCAGATTAAAGCACCTGCAAGCAGTTGCAGGGCTGAGTGTTCTAACCCTGGGCCTGCAGTGCAGGCCTTGCCCCTGGGGCACACTGAGACAGCAATTGAGACTGGGCATGGTGGCACACGCCTGTAATTCCAGCTCTTGGGAGGCTGTAAACAGGGATCACTATGAGGCCGATCTAGTAGTGAGACCCTGAACACCATGTAGACCCTTCCCTAAAATACAAAAAAAAAATAATTTGATATAACCATAATACAGTCTCCTAAAAGACTGGGCAGGAAGAAAGAAAGCCTGCACCGCCACCCCACCCACCCCAGAACAGATGTACCCTTCCCCAATTTTTTTGCACCCGACGCAGGCTGAATTTGCAGGCAAACTTGGAAATAATGTGTACGCGGTGTATGGCTCCACGCGTACCCCAAACTGCACCCTCTCGCTGTAGGTTGCTAGAACGGAAGAGATAGAACTCAGGCGAGGAGGGTTGGGATCACCCAGAAGGCTTGACACACTCCTGAGTCACAGCCTTCCCTCCCGCTACCCTGCTACTCACGGAGCACAAACCCACACCCAGCCGGCAGGATAGGAATCCAAAGGTTACCGACAATCGCTAATTCTCACAGCCCTCCCCACCTTAGTACCTACAGGTTCGTGTGGCAGGATCGCGCCCATCCGAGCCAGTAAGTGCCACTCCCGCCCCACCAGCTTTGCGCTTCCTTCGGAGCAGTATTCACCGCACTCCCTGTTTCCGTGTGCCAAAACTGAGCGTTCCAGGAAAAAGTGGAGAAGAAAGTTGCTGAACGCCCATTTCAAAGGCGTACACGGATCCCAGACCATTTAAACAGGCTGCCGGCCCTAAAGGAGCCGAATCGCTGACGTTTTTGCCAGCAGACGCAGTGACCAGACTGCCAAGCCCCTAGGTTCTCAGCGCAGGCCCGGGACAGCTGCGTACGTTCCCGAGACTGGAGTATCCCAGTCCTGCGCTGGCACCAACCCTCAGCCTCGCCGCAGCTGGCCCGCGGGTTCCCAACACCTGACCCCTATGTGGGGCGCGGGAAGGGGGCTAGAGGGAAGGACGGAGAAGGGCAGGAGCGGCTACCGCAGCAGGTGCACGCCCGGTCACCCGGGCTACCTGCAGCGAGCCCGGCAGGTTAGTCAGTCACCTGTGGCCCGGGATTCCACTGCAGGGATGGAGACCGCTCCCTGCGGTCCCCATCACGCCCAGCCACTTCCTCCGTAGGCGCAGGGCCTACGAGCCCAGGACCGTACGTCTCCCCAAGCAGCGCCACCGTGGGGCCACCGCGCGCCTCCCAACCGCCCTGCGCCGGGCTTGGCCCCGCCGTACCAGATCTCGGGCCTCGGTTCTCGGATCGCTGCCGCAGCAAGCTAGCAGTGCTGACTGCTCGGGGCCTCAAATATGGGTGTCCGGGTGGAAGCTGGGCGGAGTCCAGGCCGGGAGGAGGGGCGGGTGGGGCAGCACCCCCTCCTGGGGAGTCGGGGAAGGAGCAGGGTGGAGGTTACAGAGGAGGCCCCAGAGGCTCAGCGCCAGGCCAAAGCTCCTGAGTCTCTTCAGGGAGCGGCAGGGCGCGGCCCTGTCAGCTGTTTGCTATGCCTGCAGCAGTCAAGCAAGGCCTATGGACAGAAGCTTACTCTTCGTGGACACAATGCAGCCAGCGCAGAGAAAAGTTTAGGACATAATTCAAAAGAGAACTACTGGGTATAGCTCAATGGTGAAGAGTTTGCCTAGTGTGCACGAGGCCTGCATTTGCCTCCGAATAACAACTTTTTTTTCAAGCTCTGGCAAGTTTTTTTAATGAAAAATTCTGCTTGGTTTATCTTTCACCGGTCTGTTCTGGCATGCTTCTATTGGTATCAAAAGCAAAGCTCGGATAATCATGCCCTGTACCCCAAGACTCCAGTATTCCTCACTTGTAAATATGGGACCACCCAGCATTGGACAAATTCTACGGAGAAGAATGGAAACCCCCCGGGCTACTCTGGCGCAGCAGCCTTGGAGAGTCTTAAGCTGAAAGTGAATTGCTTTGGGGAACCTCTGCCACGTGTGCCTTGCCCCCAATCCACTTTCCGCAGCGCTGCGGTTTGAGCTGGAGGACTCCAGATTGTGGGGAGCTAGCTGTCCAGGCACCCCGCAGCCTACAGCACCCACGGCCTCGGCTCAGTAGGTGCCCGTGGCCAAGAGCGCCAACCCCATCCCAGACGCAACTTAATTTTATTTTTGGAGTAATGAAACATAAGGAATGCTCAGAGATGGCTCAGCTCCACGTATGCCCCCCAGCCTGTTCACCCCAATTTTCTTAGCTTGGGATTATCCCTCCACTGACTTTTTGCCAGAAGGAACATCAGCCTATGACTGACAGTGCTGCAGCTTGCTGGTTGTCACCTGGTGTTTTGGAAACCTAATAGGACGCAGAGACCCATCCTCTTTCGTCCTAGCTGCTGCCCGAGTCTCCTTCCATTTTCAGTCTTGCATCACTACAAATAAGCAAACTCGTGTAGCAAATTTCAAACTTTAATACACAAACAGATCATCCAAGGTGTTGTTAAAAATGCAGATTCCAAGTGTGCAGAAATGCCAGAACCTTGGGGTGTCTAGCAGGGCCCCTGGGATCCATCCCCCTCCCACACAGGCCATGCTTTGAATAGGAGCATTTGTGAATTCTTTTTGTGCAAATGGAGAAGTAGCCACTCATTCAGATTATTACATTCATAAGAAGGAAGTCCCAAAATGCACATACATTTCTGTGAGTTCTTATTAAATTATCTTTCATAAAAAGTATGTCATGTCTGTCCTTGGCAGAGATTCTGAGCCTGATGGAACTGCAGCTGAGCTTCTCCTTCTAAGGCCATGCATGGTCTTCCTGGTAAAACCCAGTTTCAACAAGACTCCTGCTGAGTCAGTCAGGCCAGAAATCCCCATCCTTAGCATCTGCTCAGCTCTGATACTTGATCAGGTTCCTCAGGGGCACCTTTCCCAGGTGACAGGCCGGGGAGGGCGGCGTGCACGGCCAGAACAGCCTTGGGCCAGACCCCTGCTAGGGCTGACACTTCCCCACAGTGATTTTCCAGCCTCTTGAACCTGCTCCGTTCTTCCCACTCCGACTTGCTGTGTGCTGTGTGCAGAGGCGAGCCTGAGCTTTCTATTCCTGCGCTGCCTTGGGTCCCTAACACCTATCAGACTCGTGCCTAATAAAATTTTTGCTCTTGTGATTTAACAAATATCATTGAAATCTTTTTTCTTCAACATCACCAACAACATGTGCAGTCTTACCACCAGGCTACTGTGCGTGCCGCTGTCAAACTTCTGAGTTTTTACCAATCTGGTAGGGGAGAGGCGTTACCTCAGTGGCATTCTAGTTAACATTTTCTTCTTTTTTGAAATATCGTAAAGCTTAATCTGATTTTCTGTTTTTATTTCCTTATATTTATTGACTGAATGTTGGAGACCAAACCCAGGGCTTCACACAGGCCAAGCAGTTGCTCTTCCACAAAGCTGCATCCCCAACACTTTTTAAATTCTGAATGAACTTGAGGATCTTTTCCTGTTTAAAAGACATGACCTCTTCGTGCCTTCCTCTCTCAGCTGTTCCTGACTTTCACTCACTTAAAATGAAGAACACAACCAAAACCAAAAGCAGGTTTTTAATGAGGGATAGGATTACACATTGGCTGGATGGCGTCAAGGTGCCAGTAGCTCTGTTCTTCCTGCAGGAAAGGACAGGACTTCCATTGTCTGTTGCCCAAAAGCAAAGGAAGACTGGACAGCAGCTGACCTTTTTTGTCCCTTTTTGGAGCCATTCAAAGAGGGGTGAGGCAGGTGGGTTGGTGACAGTCATTGTCAGGGTTCTTGTTACTGTCAGGAACTGAACTGAGGGCTC
Source organism: Myocastor coypus (assembly GCA_004027025.1). Taxonomy (NCBI): domain Eukaryota; kingdom Metazoa; phylum Chordata; class Mammalia; order Rodentia; family Myocastoridae; genus Myocastor; species Myocastor coypus. Next base: position 57,455 of record PVJA010004063.1, on the reverse strand, counting down.
TTGCTTATCACAGCCTGCCACGCGGACACCGCATCCCGAGCCTCTGGCCTCTTTAAACCCTGGAAATCAGGCTCTTGTGCTTCCTGGCCCGAGGTCCAAAGGTCACTCAGAGCTCTTCTGCATTTGCCTGCTCCTTCCGCTCTCCGCTCCCTCCTCTGGGAAGAGCTCAACAATTGCACCATGCGTCCTGATCCTAATCTCGGGGTGCAGGGGCCCCTCCCCTCTTACTGGCTCTGGGCAGGGCCTAGAAAGAGGAAGAAAGGATGAGTATCTCCTTGTCTGCTAGCTGCTCCAGCACCTGGCTTCCCCTCACAGCCTGGCCCAGGCAGTTGTCCAGAAATGGATTCTCAAGGACCCCAAAGCCAGGGCCAGGTGGGCTGGAGGAAATGGCACCACTGTCTGAGAATAGCAAAGAATTCCTATCCACTTTCAGAGAGCCACATACACACCGTGGTAACTCTGAGGTACCCATCGACTCACTCATGTCTAATATTTAGGGAACTCACTACACACAGTGATATCAACAGAAGGACATAACTCCAGGAAGGTCATTCCTTTCCTGAGAAAATTAAGTTCATGAACTGAGGCACCGCCATACATACATGCCCATTATGTAATACATGTATACACATGTGCCACACAGTGGTGCTAAGAAGGAAGCCCAGGGTCTCAGGCAACCAAGCAGCCACTGAGCTACAGCCACAGCCCCCGCTGTGCTCTATCAAGTGTCAGATATAGCACTTTAACAAAAATATTCAAAAAGAATGCTACAGTGCCTGCCTGGCAAGTGTGAATTCATGAATTCAATTCCCAGTACCAAAATAAAAAATAAAAATACAAAGAATGTTGCCACCCTGACCTAGGTCATTAAACACAAGACATATTTATCAACTGAGGACAGAACTGGAACCCAACCATGACCAGATCAAAGAACAGTAACCCAGTGGGTATAGAGTAATGGGCCTGTAGCCTCAAGTACTTGGAAGGCTGAGGCAGGATGATCATTTCGGCCCCAGGTGTTTAAGACTGAACAGAGCCAGGCATGGTGGCTCAGCACCTGTAATCCCAGCAGTAGGTCGGCTGAGTCAGGAGGATCCTTGCAAGTTTGAGGCCAGCCTGGGCTACAAAGTGAGCTCAGGGTCAACCTGAACTGCACAGTGAGACCCTGTCTCAAATAGACGAAAGAAAGAAAGAAAGAAAGAGACAGACAGACAGGTTGAACAATAGAGCAAAACTCTAAGCGAAAGATAGACAGAGAGGACTGTGCATAAAGGCCAGGGCTTCTGTTGTCTGTTACCCAACAGCCAAGGTGAACTGGACAGCAGTTGGCCCTTTCTATCCCTCTTTGGAGCCATTCAGAGAGGGGTGACAGTCATTGTCAGGGTCTTGTTGCTGCCAAGAACTGAACTGAGGGCTCTTGCCTAGCACAGCCTGCCATGCCAACACCGCATCCCAAGCCCCTGGCCTCTTTAAATCCTGGAAATCAACTGCTACCAATTTTGATCTCAAACTGGGACCGAAGGTTACTCAGAGCTCCTCTGCATTTGCCCGCTCTGAGATTCCTTTCAGAATTTCAGGAGTGAGAGTAAGCTCTGCCTGGGCAGTGAAGGAAAGCTTATTCTTAGCGAGAGAACAGTGCTGGCAGAAAGGCCCACACACAGCCCATGGAGGAGACCCGGGCACAGGGCAGGTGATGAATTTTGTCAGCTTGACCAATTCACAAATGCTTAGGAAATGAGCCAAGCCCTCTGCTGGTGCCTCTGTGCAGGAGTTTCCAGAGGCAGAGGCTCCCTGGGTGTGAGCACCTCTGCCCAACAGGATAGTAGCCCAGATAGATGGAAAACGGTAGGCAGAGGAAGCCCCCGGTCCGTTCTCCTCTGCCCCATCTTCGCTCTGCTGCTGCCCCTCCTCTCCCCCACTTCCTCTCTTTCTCCGCCCTGTCCACCCACTGGTGAACAGCTTTCTGTCCTCTGACGCCCACTTCCCCCGTGATGTCGCTGCCACACCACAGACCAAAGCGACGCAGCCAGCGGGCAAGGACTGCGACCTCTGAAACTGGGAGCTAAATTAGCTTTGCTTCCTCAACCTTGTTTTCTTAACCCGGTATTTTGCTGCAGTAACAAAAAGCTGACAGGAGGTAAAAGAAATGGGGGAGACACTAGCGAACAAAAGAGAAATAGTGGGCCGGGTGGGATGGCTCAGTGGTGTAAAGCGCCTGCTTGGGAAAGCTTGGGCGGCTTCAGGGACCGAGGTTCGATCTCCGGCACCACATGCTGCACCAGCCCTGCCCTTGGGGTGGGCTGAGCCGGCCATAAAAATGAGTGAATAAACAAATAAAGGTTCTGAAACTAGAAAAAATAAATAAAATAAAACATTTTAAAAAAAGAGAAACAGTGACGTCTTTTCTGAGAATAGGCAGAGATTTTTTCCTGGAATTTTGCTAGCACCTCTTTCACTCCTTTTAGGGTTCATTCCAGCCACTGTCATGAAGTCATCAGCTGTCATGGGCGGGGGAGGAGGAGGGTGGTGTCATTTAGCACACAGGTGTGGAAGGTGATGAAACTAAGGTGTGCTGGTGCCGCTGCAGCCGTCTTAGACGCAGGCACTCTGGGTGAGGCCCCCTAAGGGGGGACCTCTGGCCTTCTGGCAGTCAGTCTTCAAAGACAGGAAACAGTAGTGTAGGGTAAAAATTCAGGTGTCTTACACAGGTGACACGACTGAAAGACGTGAAGCTAAGTAAGCACATTCTGTTACTCTGTTCTGATGCTTGTTCAGCAACTGAATTATTTCACCACAACACATAAGAAATACTCCTGCTTTCCATGTAAACTTTTCAGAGTTGTGTAGGTTGACAAATTTTGAAAAATATGTCTACCTTTATGTCAACGGTAGACAAGAAATTTACATTATTTGGTCAGACTTCGTCACAGTCAGACAACAGTGAACGGAACCAACCAAAGCTAAAGGTCAAAACAGAAAACTGGGACCTTAGAGAATTAAAAACTTACTCTAAGGGGTTATGTCCTCCCTAATTAGGTAATTTGCCCTGTGCACCCATGTCAATTAAATGCACGTGTGCCACACACACCTCTAGGGCAAACATAGGGATTGGACCAGTGCTGGTATAACGGTCTTTTATGCATTTGGCACAGGGTCTCATCATGCAGCCTGAACTCGTAGTGATCCTCCTGTTATAACTGTCTTTGGATAGGTCACATAAACTAATCTCCTAGGAAACTACCTGTATCTGCACGGTTTTCCACATATGGGTGAGCATAGCAATGCTTCCTGTGGGGAGCTGCAAAGTGACCCAAGTGACATACAGCAGTGCCCCAACAAAATGTCACAGCACTTTCTAGATCTTCACAACATGCGAGTTCACCACTCTTCAAAGAAAAGTGTAGCAGCCACTACCAGTGGTCACTTGAGAAGGGTGCTTAGCTCACAAGTCACTTCCAAAGCAGGCAGCACAGAACACACTCTGAGTCCATAACCATAGGGAAAACTCTTACTTTACCTTGCGCTGAGCAGAGGTAATCGGGAGGTCAATTTGAAATAAGACCCAGGGCCTGCCAAGATAGCTCAGTGAATTAAAGGCATGCAGGACCAGGGTTTAACCCCGGCATGCCATGCTGGCGCCACTCCCAGGACAGCAACTGGACTGGACGTGGTGGTGCATGCCTATAATCCCAGTACTTGGGAAGCTGAAAACGAGGATCACTATGAGTCTGATCTATGTAGTGAGACCTTGTAGAAACTGTATTAAATACATTTTAAAAAGAAAAATAAATAAATAAGACCCTGTCCAGAATGGCAAGGTGTTTGAGGCACAGATCTGTTGAAACTGCAGGCAGTAGGTAATCAAAGGACTCACGCTCTATCCATCCTGTGAGGGGTCACCACCTTCATTCCTTGAAGAGTGGAAGACCAAAATTCCAACATTTGTACCCCAGAAAGCTTACAGGACATCTAGGGGGACTGGCTGCTCTTTGCTTCTTTTTTTTTTTTTTTCACCTTTTATGCATTTAATAGCTACTTGAGGCAGATATGAAAGAGCAAACTTGGAGAATGATGCGGACCGAGAAGCAGGTCAGTGTCCACAGGCCAGTCAGAATACAGTTGTATATATTACAAACAACTACTCAGTGATATTTCCATTTATTTCACTTTCAATAATAAAATTTTTCTCTTACATGATTGAACACATATTTTCCATTAAAATTAACAGTCACAATTGAAGAAACAGTGGCTTATCTTTCTGATGAAGGGACCAAGCTGCTGAATCTTAAGGCCTCAACAAATGTTGCTTCAGCAAAATAAGACCTTTTGTTTTGATTATTCCTGGTGAGCAGCAATTTTGTTTCTCCAGTGGTTTCCATCTGCCAGACAGTCACGACAGTTGTTTTGATATGGTGCCCGTGCTTCCAGAGGTTCTACGCGATGGATCCTCCTTCCCAGCACAGCAGCAGCACAACAGCTCTGGGCAGCCTGCAGTCAAGTCCATCCATTGGGACTTCTCTATCGAGGCTGGCCAAGAAATCCTGCTTTAGCTGCCAGGGCCTCGTTCTGCTGAATATGGTATTCCTGAAATCTCATGGATATTCTTTGTGTCATTTTTAAATATTTCTGTAAGCAATGTTCTGAGCAGGTGATCTCTTCGGGTTTTACTTCTCTTGTTGTGAAGTCTTTAGCACAGTCCAAAAAGCAGGTTTCTGTAAGTTTATTGTAGGTTCCCAGGAATTCCCAAAAAAAAAGGAATTCCCTCAACTGTTTTATCTGATCAGATTCTGGTATCTGTGCACCCATGTTCTTCTGGTATATTTGTGAATCACCTTTTCTGATTCATGGGTTTCCTCAGTTCCTGAGTAGCTCTCCAACTTCTGCTCAGTGTTTCCAGGGAGGCCTGATTTCTCACTAGGCCTCCGGCTTTCATGTCCGCACATGGCTGGTGGCTGTGGCTGCAGTTGGGAACACAGGCGGGTGGGCACGCAGGCAATTGGGGGTTAAGGCACGCGCCTTGACTGGAGGACCGCTGAGAACCCCCTCTTTGCTTCTTACCAGTCCTGCCTACCCAGGCACCAAGGGACCACATCACTACATTTCTTCCACAAAAGTAGCATGGGTGGATGGGAGCCCCAACCCCACACCCCTCCTGCTTATGTACCTGGATTTGCTGCAGAAAGTTCTAGGTCTCTCTGCCACCTTCCAATGCCAGATCAAAGAACATAGCTTTATCTTCTACTACCTTCTAGTGAAAAGTGGGAGGACCCTGCCACAGGCCAAATCCAGGACTGACGGGGAGACAGGTATACCCTTGTGTGCTATCCCAGTGGGAGACTCTGTCCCTCACCAGCTCTTCCCACAAGGCTTCAGGGCCAGGTAATTATTGGTCAAGAATCAAAAAGCAAATCATCTGGTTTCTCCACATGAAACCTAGAAATAAAATCAGGCATAAATCTAAGAGCCAACACTGGAGACAAACCCAGCTGGGCCTACAAGGAACTGGGCCTGAGCTGTCAAACATGGGCACCATGCCGTGGCCACTCTCGTCTTACCCAACCAAGCAGGACATGTCAACGCTGTCTGTGCCTGCACACGTTTCTCTGGGAGTCTGATTTTTCTTTTCTTTTGTATGCTCTGCATCAGTGGGTTGGTTAGTAATATGTAAAACACTTTGATTAGAAAATAATTGGTTTGCACAAAAAGGGGCTCAGAGTGCTTATGAAGCATCTAAGTGCTAGATCACAGTGAGTGGAACTGTGGGTCGCATCAAACTAAAGACCAAGTTTTGGCATGTAAGTGTTCCATGATACCAAGGGGGATACATTCATCCAGCAGAGGTGACTGTTGTAATGTTCTTATGTGTTGGTGCTGAAAGAAACGACAAGAAGACCCGAGCAGAGGACTCACTGAGACTTAACCTCTCTCAAAGTGAGCCCCGACCCACAGAAGGATCTTACTTTTATTGAGCCCTCAAGGACAGGCTACGGAATGTGCATAACTGCTTTGGCGAATACAGACTAGGGATCACTACCTCTTTTACCTTTTACCTAACAGTAGCTTAATATAAATGCTAATTGAAAACATTCCAAGCAGGGGAGAAGACAACCATGGAGGAGCCATTAGAATAAGCTGTTATCTGCCTCCTCCTTGAATCCCAGGTTTCAGGAATCCCCAAGAAACCCAGAATCCCCAAGTATTCCACTACCGCTGTCCATGGGTTTTGCTTATTGCTCTCCACTTCTTAAGATGCTAGTTTCTTATCTCTGTGGGTGACAGGTCAAGATGACGGTGTGATAGCAGCTGTCAAGGTGCTTGTCTTACCTTCTCTCGTTGCTAGGACAAATACCCAACACCCAGAATGAAGGAAGGAAAGGTTTATTTAGCTCACAGTTACTGGAGGTTTCAGTCCATACTCGATGGCCCAAGGCTGAGTGGAACAGGGCAGAGAGCATGCAGTTCATGGTGGCAGGACAGCAATAAGCGCAGCAGAGAGCAATAGTCTTTCTGTCTCTCTTATACTACATTCAGGCTCTCTGCCTCAGGCTGTCCACCTCAGACCATGCCCATAATCCCAGCAGTACTCAGACCCATAATTCCATCAGTACAAAAACATAATAATCCCAGTGGATCATGAGGCAAGTCTCAAACTCTAGAAGTCCACGCCCCATGATTGCATGAGGCTTTGGGGGACAACTAGACACAAACCATAACAGCGATGTCAACCAGGATTTCAAAAGTCAGCAGGAAAAGGTCCGAGTGATAGCAAGGACAGAGAAGAAGAAAACAGAAAATAGTCACCTGGCCAGCAGGACTGGCAACTGGCACAGGGGGAAGGAGCGGTGTCTGAGCTGTATGTCTACTTTCAGCAATGCTGCTGTTCTCTGTTCTAAGCCAAAGTTCATGCTGCTCACCAGGTGCCCTTGCCGCATGCCTTGCCTCCCTATTGGACCAGTGTGAGCTAAGTGACCACTAGCAAACCCATAGACAGGGTGCAGCATGAGCCATAGCTACCCATGCTGTGATTCTGCCATATAAAACACCCTTAACAAACAAAGACCCTCAGGCATCACCTACTCAGGGCCACTCCTAAATTCTTATTTCTGACAAACCTCTCCTATGCTCCTGTGAGTCGCAGCTTCATTCCTCCATATCGCAAGACCACAAGCCCAATACAGATGCTAGTGATGAGACCGGCACCTCCTAGCCCAGCCTGGCAATCTTACAACAGGAGACAGGCACCAGGGCAAAGGCACTGTGGCGCTGACAGGTGGTCCTTCCGTCCGAACAGCTGGGCCAGAGGTCTAAAGATGATTTGCATGGCCAAAGGGTTAAGTATTTCTTTGCTTTTGAAATTATGTTCTCATAATTACAATCCAACATAAGAAGGTTTTATTGCTCTGCAGACATTTTTAAAACATCCCTGGTCAAGTGAGTATGACGGTAGGGGGCTGACATAGAGGGAAAGAGGGTTGGAGCCTCCTCCTCCAGCTACTTAGTTAGTGAGACTCGGTCTCAAAAATAGATGCAAGTCTGGCCAGATATCTCAGCGGATTAAAGTGCCTGCTTAGGCAGGTGCAGGGACTGGGTTTGATCCCCAGCATGCCATGCCAGCCCTGCCCCTGGCGCACTGCTGAGACTCGGTTGAGTGGTGGCGTGGTGGCGTGTGCCTGTAATTCCAGGGCTTTAGTGGCTGAAAACAGGAGAATCACTACGAGTCTGATCTGTGTAGTAAGATCCTGTAAACCCCGTACTAAATGAATGAATGAATGAATGCAGGGGGCCAGCCAGATAGCTCAGCAAACTAAAAAAGCGCCTGCTTAGGGAAGCTCAGAGACTATGGTTCCTTGGCACCACATACCATGCCAGCTCCACCCCCAGAGGTAGACTGAGCTGGCCCGATTCTGGGTGTAGACGTGCAGGCCTGTTAATTCCAGTGCTGGGGAGGCTGAAGGCACGAGGACCACAAGTCTGAGCTGCAGAGTGAGACTCTGTAACAACCAAATGCATTAAATAAATTAAATAAATAAATGCAGGAGAGGAGCTGAATGTGTAGCTCCATATGAAGGTCCTGGCTCAATCCCAGAACCTAAAACAAAACAAAAGGAAAAACTGTTCATTAAGAAACAGCCTAATAGAGTCCTGGCATAGCGGCCTTTCAGCTTTGCTCCAGGAGGCACTAATTCTTCATGAAGGCCACCGAGCTGAGCAGTGCCTTAGCAGTCACCCACTAGCTCTGCTGCCGGTAGCACCGGTGCTGTGTAGACTGTGATACTACTTGCATGACTGGCTTTTCAGGGACGTGAAGGCCACTTCTGGTGAAACCACTGATCCTTGCACCTGCTCAGGAATTGGATGGGAGACCTTTTTCATGCCAGAGGATGCTGTGGGCACCCATTTCTGCGCGTGAGTCCCCGAGCACGGAGCACACATGTGCAGAATACTGATTACTCCACCCCAGCCCCTTCCCCAGGCCTCAGTCTGCTTCTTTACCTATAAAACATCCCTTGCCCATCCTCTAGAAGATAAATTTGGGGCTTGGGTGTCCCTGTCCACACTCAGATGCTTTGGCAATAAATTCTTTCTCTTTTGCAAAACTCACTGTCTCAGGGACCACAGCAGGCAAAGCACCCCTGCGGCAGCAGCCTGCATCTGACTCCTTTCCATAACCAGAGAAGCTCACTTTCTTATCTGCTCTAGAATCGCTGGAGGACCCATTTCAAAATGCAAATGAGTTAGGCAAGCAGGTACCAACAAAAGTAGGGGGCCCAACAAACTGGCTCTGGACAGCCTTGTCCTGAGACCCCAGCTCACTGTGCTGGGGAGGAGGGCATTTGCAGGACAAGCTCAGGGAAACGTCTCCCTGGGCACAATGTGATTAGAGCACCATGACAACAAAGTTCCTAAAGCAAGCACAACAAAACAATGAAACAAAACTGTCGAGAACTGGGTTCAAGGACTATGAGTGCGATTTGAGCCATCAGCAGCTGGCACCACAGGGCACCAAGCCTTCCAGACCCTACTGCCCTAAACTGTGGCTGCTCTGGGACATGAGTGAAACTGATTCCTGTGCCACAGTGAGGTAGTGACCATGGCTGAAAAAGCAGAGGTGCCTCTGCCATAGAGCTGAATGCCTTCCTTACAGGACTCCCTTGAAGACCCACTTGGATTTTACACAAGGGGCTCGAGGTTTAATTCTACAATGCAGACTTGGGTATTGCAGAAGAATGAAACAACAGGTAGCCCAGATAGATGCGCTTGGTACTCCTCCTTGGCAAAGGGGTCACAGCACTTTTCTCTTTAAACAGAGGCGAGCAATTCACTTTCTCAGTGCCTAGGCATCTTAGTCTGTTTTCTCTTGCCATAACTGTACCAGAGACTGGACATTTTCTAAGGAATGGAGATTAACTGAGCTAACAGCTCAGGAAGCTGCAGATCCGAGGTTGAGGATCTCCATCTGAGGAAGTTTTCTTAGAGGTGGGAGTTCCACAGAGTCGCAGCGAGGCCTGGGGCATCACACCATGAGGTGGCACACGCAAGAGACAGGCAGTGTGCGTACAAGAGACTGGCTTTTGCGACTGACCCATGCTTCACATAAGCCATTGAGCGACTCATTAGCCCATTCCACTGTGGATGGCTGAATCCATTTATAACACAGTCTTCGTGACCTCATGACCCCTAAACTTCCACTTCTTAATTCTTCATTCAACAGTGTCTTCTGGTCCCCACATTCAATGCATAGCCCTGCCCCGTCCAAAGTAGACAGCCCCAACCTCCGTGATATAGGAACAAAGCATCCAATGAAGAATGAGGCCTCTTGGGGTCAGGGAGATAGCTCAGTAGAATAGCACTTGCCTGGCCAGTACAAGGTCCTGAGTTCAATACCAGGTACCACCCCCCCCCCAAAAAAAAATAAGGCCTCTGTTGTTGTCTACCGCCACTGCGGCCTTCCTCTTTCCCCCACCCCAGAAATCTCCTCAGTGCTTCTCGTCTGTTTCCCAGGACTATCACCACTTACAAAGGCAATAAGAGACTTTCACAAGGACGGGGCTGGGTTCTTATCTCGTGAGTTACCTCAGTGAGCTGAGGGGCAAAGTCCTTTAGATCACTTGCGCTGTTGATCTTGGATCACTTGACATTTGCCCATCTGCTTTAATAACTTTCCTATCTAAACTCCCTAGAACTGGGGAATTGATACCAGTGACTCACTGAGGGTGCTGTGTGTGTCACCTTTCTCTCATTCCACAGACTTTTATGAACTACTTATGCCATAGTCCAGGTGCTGTGCGGAGGGCTGCCAGTAGGCAGAAAGGAGACCTGGTGGCAGAAAGATGTGTGTGGACATATGAGGCGGCGTGCGCTGTCCTGGTGATCAGTTTGGGGTAGCAAACTGAAGTGGCAACATCAACGCTGACCAAGAAACATGTCCTAGATATCTGACACCTAAGCTGAGGGCTGAAGAACAGGCCCACCAAGTGACACAGGGGAGAAGCATTCTCCCCAGGAGGGTGGGACACGTATATTTTAAGGAAATAAGTAGCTTGCTGTTGCTACAGCTGTGAGTAGAGTAGTTTAGGCAGAAATCCATGAAGCGCTTGATACTCACTCATCATGTCAGACCTGTAAGCTTTTACTACTTTGCATTATAAGCGGCAGAACTGGGAGCAGAGTGGCCACATCATCAGTTAAGCATTCACAGAGGGATCTGCAGCAATGTGACAGGAGTGGGAAGGGATGACAGCCCCCGCTGCAATGCTTCCTGGGAAAGAGACCACGGGAGGACCAGAGTGGCAGCAGCCATGTGGAGGACAGGGGCCAGGAGTGAGAAAATATTCACAAGAGAGCAGAGACGGGGCTGGGGCCATTGGCCAGGGCAGTGGAGCGGGAGCCTAGCATGACTCGGATTATCGACTGAGCTGGCAGGCAAGGGTGATGAGAAGGAACAAGTGCAGGAGAAGGGTGAGGAGCAGGGCTGAGCTGGAAGGGAAATGAGCTCCATTTGGACAGGGCAAAGGTGAGGCTCCCCAGAAGGCACAGGAGAGAGGTCCGAGTTAGAGGTCCATGTGAGATCACAGGCAAAGTGAGGTTTTCCAGCAAGAACAGAGACGTCCAAGAACCCCAAAGTGTAAAAGCGAACTAGGAGCCTGCAGCAGAGCAGGATCCAGAGGAACGTTAATAACAGTGAAGAAAAACGGAGGGTTTGGGCTAGCGAGAGAACTCAGTGGACTCAGTGCCCGCTTAGGCAAGCGGCATACTAAGCCGACCTTAGACTAGGTGTGGTGGTACATGTCTGTAATTCTAGCACTGGGGAAGCTAAAAACAGGAGGATCACTACAAAAAAGTGCAAGCTGCATAGTGCAACCCTGTGCCAAATACATTAAAAAAGAAAAAAGAAGAGGGAGGATTTGAAAGGAGCTGAGAAGTCTGAGGCCATGGAAGGTCCTTGTGGGCTGGACAGGAAACTGCAAGGGCCTCAAAGTCCAGCAGGGCTACAGAGGTGTGACTGGATGTTAGCAGGGGAGATCACAGGCAGGAAAACTGAGGCAGGTGCTAAACTTCTCCAGGCACCGGCCTGAAATGACCCAGCCTGGGAAATGAGGGCTGCGAGGTGGGCGTGGCCGGGCTTGCAGTGCCCTGCAAGGGACCAAAAAGACAGTGAGCAGAGAGGACTGCCGGCTCCCTTTCTCTACCCTGCGCCCACATGCCACTGAGGACAGCAGAGTGACCGGGTAGGTGAGGCAAGCGCAGAGTGTGCTGAGGCATCCAGTAACACACGTGCTCAGAGAAAAGGGAAGAGGCTGCCCGAGCTCAGGCAGCTGTTAGGGGGTGGGGGGTAGGTTGGGTCCCCAAGGCTGGAAACCCAAAGGAGCTGGAAGGAACCTTCAGGGAGGGATCCTCCATAGACTGGGTCCAGGGTCCAGCAGGAAGAGGAACTTCACCCCCTCAGTGTACCCTGAGGTCCGCCCTAAGGCCTTCCTTATGGCTGCCATAATTTTGACAAGGCAACACGTATAGACCAATAGGACCCACTTCCAAGCACCTCAAGACTGTGTATGTTTCAGTCAACGTTTTACTAGAGGAACAGATACAAGACAAGGAACAGATATAACACAAGAGGCTGTATCTCTTTGAATTGACTTCATGCAGATTCAGTGGGTCCCAGAGTCAATGAGGAAGAGTGCTGAGAGCATCTGCACACTACTAACTGAAGGATTCAGGCCCAAGGCTTTTATACTCACTGCAGTGTTCCATCCCTAACGGTCTCTACCAGTTTCTACCGATTTCTAACGGTCTCTGTCAGCCGTTGTGTCTGCAACGGAAGGCAGAAGAATCTGCTACGGAAAGCTGAAGGATCCAGTCTGGAGGCTGAAGAGTCTGTGCTAGAAGCCAGGAGATAAAGTCTAAGCTGACTGTGAAGACTGAAGTTTATCTGAGGAAATGTAACATTGTTAAGTCTTCCTCAACCCCTTTTTGTGTCCAGTTATTCTGGGGCAGGGCCCGCACAGCTCACAGTGGGGAACAGCCAGGCAGTGCGGCCAGATTGATGCAACGCATGCCCCGCCAGGTATCTAGCCAAGTTGACACAAGGTATCGACCACTACGGTAACCTATGGGGTTCCAATCAGAAGGAAGCACCTCAGGGGCTCTGGATGCACAAGCACCATTAATGGTAACTTTTCTAAAATGAGCACAGCATCAGAACACAGACAGGGCCCGGCAGGATGGCTCAGTGGTCTAAAGCGCCTGCTTGGGAAAGCTTGGGCGGCTGCAGGGACCGCAGTTCGATCCCTGGCACCACATGCTGCGCCAGCCCTGCCCTGAGGGTGGGCTGAGCCGGCCATAAAAATGAATAAACAAACAAAAGTCATGAAACAAGAAAAAAATAAAATAAAACAAATTCTTTAAAAAAAAATTCTTAAAAAAAAAGAAAAAAGAACACAGACATTCTGTAGAGAGGCACAGAAGCCTACCCCACTTCCTCCTGGGCATGGTGGCCCTTTTCCCTGGCACTTTATGAGAACACCTCCTGCACTCCCCTCCCCATGGGTCCCTATTGTTCTGAGAAGTCCTCTCTTCCTCCACAGGCTCCTGCTTGCCCTCAGCATCATATTCTATAGAAATTAATTGTATAGGTCACTGTTGGGGTTAGGGGTCAGGGCTAGGGTTAGGGATTGGGCTAGGCTTAGGGTTAAGGTTAGGTCACTGTTGTGTACTCTCCAATAAAGCTCAAGCCTTCCAAGTGGACCCTGAGCCTAGCCACACCTGCAGAGGCCTCATGGCTTGCTCCACCCTCTCCCAACAGCTCCCTGGCCCCATTCTGCTCCCCTCTCCCTTTAATTGCTCCCATGGTCCAGTTCCCTCATGCCTGGCTTTCCTTTGGAGTCCGCAATGACACACTACTTGGGTTAGAATAAAATAGAGGACTGCTCCTGTCATACCAAAAGCGATATGTAAGGATAGAATCCAGTGCTTCTTTTTTTTTTTTTTTCGGGACTGGGGTTCAAACTCAAGACCTTGCACTTGCCAGGCAGGCACTTGTGCCACGGAGCTATCTCCCTGGCCCCAGAATCCAGTGCTTCTTAAACATGAAAATGGCATTAAGGCCCAGAACCTTAACCCTACAGTTCAGGGCCAAGACTTGATTAGAAAAGAGACTTTCTGTTCTAAGCTATGTATCCTTTGTGTCAGGTCCATCCTTCAGTAATCAAAAACAGCACCATCAACCTGAACCTGGAATGGCGGCAGCCCCACCTGGCTGCGAGCCGACTTCTCCCTGACTTCCTTGCCTTACTCTAGTGACTCCTTTGTGGGAAATCTTGTTTTTGTTACTCTGAGTGTCCTGAGAGGTTCTCTGCTTGGGACCCAAAAACCTGGAAACATCTCCCAGAGACCCCCTTCCCTTAACAGTGCCACGGGCTGACCTGCCTCCTCGCCTAGAACACCTCGTCCTCTTCTTGCAATTCTTCAGAGCTATAAATCAAAGGGAAAGTCGGGCTCACTAGAGCTGGGTGCAAACTCTGCAATATGCGTTTTGATACCGTGATCCTCTCAAACTCCGGGCGCCCACGTGGCCACATCGCGTCTGCCTTGACTTCAACAGCTCAGTCAGCAGGAAGTGCTCATACTGGAGCTCAGCCTCCCACTGCACTGGCCGAGAACCAACTCCTCGATCCAGAGTCAGATCTCAGCCCACAGCTAGCCCTCTGCCCGCCAGTGGCTTCTCTCCTGCCACAAGGTGGCGCAGCTGTAACAGGACCAGGACCGAGTGGGCTCCAAACGCGGGGCACAGATGAAGCCCCTGAGCCTCTACGGTCTCAATCGACCCATGCCTTAGGCTCCAAGTCCCTTGATCCACATTCCAATGGACTCCGACCACTTCCTGCACCCAAAGCGCCGTCCCGCCTGAACCCGGCCAGCGCGAGGGAGCTTTTCCTCCTGGGAACCCGGCCTGCCCAGAAACATCGCAGAGGACTTACGCCTTGGGATCGCGGGTGCCACCCAGCGAGATGCCCCGGAGTGCCGAGCAAGTTGTGGACTATGGATTCCCCACACACACTGGGGACTGAACTCAGGGCCTTTGCACAGAGCTGTTTTCCTCGCCCTTGTTTAACTGTTTTCCAACACAGCTCATTAAACAGCTAAGCTGCCCACACTGGGCTAGAACTAGTGATCCTCCTGCCTCAGCCTCTCAGTGTACTGGCATTACAGGTACGCGCCAGCACGCCTGCCTCGGACTCAGCTTTTAACCAAAGTATGCAGCACGGAGAAGAAAGCAGAAAGCAGGACAGCCGACCTGCGTGGCGCCAACTCAAGTCTGCCATAGTTGCAGAGAGGCCACCCGGCAGGGCAGAGCCTCGGGGATTGGGGACGAGGAGGGCTGCGAAGGGGCCGGGCCAGAGGATGCTTTGTAGGCGTGGCCTGGGAGGAGCCGGTGTCTGGAGGAGCTCCGCCCAGGAGCAGCTCAAGGGTGAAGCAAGATCAAGTTACACGCATGGAAGAGGGCTTGATAGGCGGGTGTGGGCGCGGAGGAGGCGTGGTCAGCTTTGGGGAGGGCGGAACAGGCTCTTGGTCCCCAGAGCGCAGCCGCGGTGCCCAGAACAGCACTCCCCCAACGCACGGCTGTGGGCTGACGCTGCGTGCTCCCACATGCTCCGGGAGGGTGAGTATCCATGGGGCCTCCTGGGTACAGGGAAGCAGAAGTCTCTTCCTGTTGTAACTCGGCTGACTGGCGCGGTACTTGAGCCCCTCCTGGAGGACCTTGAAAATACTGCGGGTCACCATCCCCCTGCCGCAGCGAGCCTGGGTGGCATGCTGACCCGAGTGGCCTCTTTCCCTGGCCTCCGCACCTGGCGGTGGATGCTGCTTGAACGCCGTGCATGGCAGTGGAGAGCCCCCTGCGCGGGATGCAGTGGTGTCGCTACCTGAGCACCCCTCCAAGGGCGTGGTTACGATCCAGAGGAAAAATCAGCCTGCCCTGAGGGCAGGGCTGGCACAGCATGTGGTACCAGGGATCGAACCGTGGTCCCTGAAGCCGCCTAAGCTTTCCTAAGCAGGCACTTTAGACCACTGAGCCATCCTGCCGGGCCCAAAATCAGCTTTTTAAACCATTAACCTCTCCAAAAATAACAGCTTCTGTAGCCTTTCATTATCCGTAAATCTTGGCTAAAGAAATGCACACGAAGGGATGCGTGAGACTCATGCAGGGGAACAAATGAGAATAAACTAAACTTTGCCTAGCAATAGGAAACCCCTTGGTGGAAGGGCAGGCAGGGGAAGCTGGGAGGAACGGATACAGTGAAAACATCCAGAGGAAATTACATGAAAGTATCCGTGCACGCTTGCTGTGGTGTGCGTAGTTCAGCAGCCAGCGAGAGCTTTCCCTGCAGACCTGGATCAGTCGTGTCCCGAAAGACAAGTTCTAGATAGGGGGCACTCACCACTTCGCTGTTCTTCTGACAAATCCCTTATTTCTAGGGCTCCAGTTTCCTAGTTTATGCCCGAGGTGAGTTGCAGGGTTCAGAGAGTCACAGTTCAGGTGCCCAGCAAGCCTAAGAGGTGGCCGGAGGTGGGGGGTGGGGGGTGGAGAATGGACATTGTGACCTAGCCCTGCCAGGGGCAGGCTGTGGAGGCCTGGATGCTGAAAGCCTGGGAGGCTTAGCCCCAGCCTCAGAGAATCTCAGCACATGATGGATGGTCCCAGAGTCGGAAGTGACAGCCAGAGAACCTTGTACAGCTACATCAGGCTGCCCTACATTCCTGATTAAGAGGCTTCCGCTGCATCCCGTTAAATTTAGGATAAACTCGGGCCACAGAGGGCAGCTTGACTGGACTCCACACAGCTCCTTGACTATCCAACCTGTGTTTTTCAAAACGGCCCAGCTGCGCAACCTTTCTTGCTGTCCCCCAACTGTGCGGGCCAGTTCCAGCCTCAACCGTTACTGGCTAGGCTACCCACAGCGCCTGTTCCCCCAGCGCTTTGCCTGGCTGGCTCCATAGCTCCACTCACTGTCCCTGTTGGGAGATGGCTTCTGGATGGCCTATATAGAAGTAACCAAGAAACAAACCCCTGCCATGGACTTAATTTTCTTAGTGCTGTCACTGTTAGTGTCATAACTGGAATTCTAGGCTTTCTTTGCCTGTGCTTTCTTTTAATTATCTGTTTCCCAAGAGTTTTAAGATCTGTACTTATTTTGTCCACCTCTGGAGCCTCAACACCAGAGCAGTACCCAGCAGAGTGGCTTTCACCTTTTGGCCTTTGAAGAATGCTGCTGTGACCATGGGCAGACAAATGGTCCTTCAGGACCTCGCGAGTTCCTGCACTGAAGTGGGATCACTGGATCACGTGGTGGCTTCCTGTTTAGTTTGTTGAGGAGCCTCTGTCCTGTTTCCATAGCTGAGCTGTTACCTCTTGGTCGGTGGGGCACAAGGCCCCAATCTCCACTTCTCCCCTATACTTGTTCTTTTCTGCGTTTTGTGATAGTGGTCAGTCTGACGGGTGCCAGGTGGTGCACTGTGTATAGTTCTGCTTTGCATCTGCCTAATAACTAGTGATGTTAAGGGGATTTTCACAGCTTATAGGCCAATTGTGTCAGTGCTGGAGAAGGGGCCATGCGAGTCTGTCGCCCTTTTTTGTTTCTGTTTCTATGTCAGGGCCCATGCCAGCCCTGAGCCGCATCCCTGGCCCCTATTTTGTGCATCTTTAAGTTGCACTTTGTGCCTGTGGCTGAGTTTACTGGGCGTGCTTTCTCTGATAGTGCAGGTGAGTTTGTGGAAGGTACTGCAGGGTTGTTTTGCAGAAGGCTGCCCTGAGATAAAGACACAGGCCTCCTCTGCACCTTCAAGGCCTGCTGAAGAGAACTCACATTTTCCTGAAGGGCTAAGCACACCCTGAGTTCAGGCCCCAGCCCCTGGAATCAGGTCATGTGCCAGCAGTTGCCTGCAGTATCCTCTCTCTTACCTCAGGCTGCTCTTGTGGCCCAGTAGGCTGAGGCGCAGAGCAGGAAAGGGAGCACAGCAGAACTCACAGATACACATCCCTGGGACCTTGACCAAGCACCCCAGGGGGAAGTCTCTACTAGGCCTCCTCCACAGAGAAACTTTTGGGGTCCCTGGCTGGAAACCAGATCTAAACCAAATCCCTTCTGTGGCAGGTGAGGGAAAAGGGCCACCTGGTACAACCCAGAACCGTCCCATACCATCCCCTTGGCTTTCCAGTGCCAGCTAAGAATTCATGTACCCAGCAGCAAGGTTTGCAGCGCGGCCCTTCACCTCCCCAGGCTCCTCTGTTACCTGAAGGGGACTCTTGGACAACCGGAGGCCAGGGAGGCACAGCTACCCCCCACCTGCTCCTCGTTTCCCCGGTTCTCCTAGCACTGCCTTTGTGGATGGTTTTAAGTCCTCTCAGAAAGAAATGTGGGGGAAAAAAAGAAAAGGAAGAAATGTGGGAAGTACTGCTTTTGACATCTTACGCTATTTGTCCTCAAGGCCTGTGTCTCCAGAGAATGCCTTGCCTCCCTGAAGAAGTCTCTTTGTCCCATTAATTTGCCTATCTTCAGTGAGGCCGCAGTGCGGCCTAGACTAAGTAAGGCTTGACCTCCCCTCTACGCTCGCCCCTTCCCCAAGTTTATTTTCTCTTCCAGGTTGCTGCAGTCACTGAGGAAAACAGCTACACTGCACATCAGGGCCACCTCGCTGAACCGGAGAGAATCCATCTTTCCCCAACATGGCAGGTGATGGCTTGTTACAGGGGAGTTAGACTTCTAATAAGTGGCATGTGTCATTTGTTGCAAAAGAAATACAAACACAAACCCATTTTGCTTATGACACTGAGCACTGTGTGGAAACACTTTTGTGTTTGTTTGTGGTAGTGTCCGTCCCCCCACCCCCCCATGGAGGTTTCTCACAAATAAGGGCCATGCCCACCGTGTCTTCACCCTGCCAGTCCCTGGAATCATCCCTGGGGCACAGTAGGGTCTCAAAAGCTAGTTATTAAGTTGCGTCTTTATTATTATTTTTCTTTTCCAGTGGTGGGGATCAAACCCAGTGCTTCGTATATGCTCACACATGTGCTCTACCACTGGACTGCACCCCAAACCCCATCTTTTGTATCTTCTGTACCCACATCATAAACACATACGCACATACACACAAATCCTGCCACGCATTTTTTCACTCAACTATATAACTCATCTTTTCACTTTAGAACACACAGATCCATCTTACATGGTAACAGAGGCTTGTGCTTTGGCACTAATGAAGTTGGAGCTACATAATCCTTTGGGGTGGCTGCCCTGTGTTTTGTAGGACTTTCAGCAGAATCCCTGGACTCTCCCTGCTAGGTGCCAGTAGCACCACCCCTCTCCGCAGTTGTAACAACCAGAAATGTACCCAGAATTAAGAGATATCCCCGATTGGCAGCCCTGCCCAGCTAAGAACGCTGGTATAGGTATTCTGTGTGTGCCCATTCTGTGGGGAAGCCCCAAGTAGATTTGTTATCATATTGGAGTTTTAGAGTATTTAAAAACTTAATAATTAATGGAAATAATATGCTTCAACCTTTATACTCAATCACATCCTTCAAAACTATTTGTTTCAAGCTGATGTGTTATTTTTCAACTCCCCAGAGAAAAACATGTTCAGATATGTCACACATTTCGTCCCACATCCCTCCTTTCCCCGTCCTTGTATCTGTCTTCCCAGTCCCTCCTCTGCTCTAGTAAGAACATCTATCTCTTCTACGCTTATGTCGTCTTCTGGTTATTTGTTTTAGAGTCCACCTATCAGGAAAAGACTGCTGAACTTGGTTTGCCCACTGAGCGCGGTATCTCCACTTTCACCCACTGTCCTGTGAATGATGTAACTTTGCTCTTTGTGCCTGAGCATTACTCCCTGTGTATCACATTTCCTTTATTCATTTGTTGACGGACACTTAGGCTAGTTCCATATTTCAGCTCCTGTGGATTTAGATTTTTAAAAACCTAAGGATTTAACAGTTTAGCCTTAGATGATATTTGGTGGGGGAGGGGCACATCAACGGCTTCCTTCCAGAACACCTCAGTCTGTAATTGCACGGCTCCTCTGAAGGAAGAGGCTGCGGGAGGTCATGACGCAACCAGTGCTTTGAGACCTGCTCTCAGCGTCCTCTTCACCCAGCATCTCCACCAGAAGATGTCCTCCCAGAGCTCGCCTTCCTCGAGGAACTAAGAGTCAAGGCCTCATGGCTATGCCAGGTTCTGATGGCCCCCGAGGAAATGGAAGAAGAGTGTGTCAGATGAGGCCTGCATGGCTGGTGCTCACTGCTGTCAGAATGACACAAAAGCTGAATTCCTGTAGCTTTTAACCTTGTTCTTACAGGGAGTGCTCAGTCACTTTGTCATCACTAGGAATAAAACACACAGCATCCACAACTTAAAGGAGGAGAGGTCTGCTGCAGCACAGGGTTTCAGGCCATGGTAGTTGCTCCAAGGGGCAAGGCGGTGACAGAGGGCATGGCAGAAGTAAGGGCTGCCAGGAAGCAGCAAGGGGGGGGAGGGGCCGGCAGGGAGACAGGGCTCCAGGCTCCCACTGGGCTCCTCTGCCACCAGCTCGTCAACTCTGAACTCAGTGCACCCATGGCTTAGGACAGTGCCCCCTGATCCAGTCACCCCCCACACCCATGAGGAATTGGGGGGGAGGGCATCTGTCTCATAGAAGCTACCCAGGTGGCATCAGGCTCTTACAGGACTTAATTGTATGGATTGGTGCCTGCAGGAAACACAATTTGGCACCTTGTTATCTGTGTGTATACACTGACCATCTGCAACCCAGAGATGCAAAACTTTTTGAGCATGTAACCGAAACACTCCAAAATCTGAAATTTTTAGCACAAACTTTCAGATTTTGAAATGTTTCCCATTTTAGATTTTCAGAGTAGGAATTCTCTACCTATAAAGTCTATGCAAGTATTCCAGGATCTGAAAGAATTCCCCTACAATGCCCTGGTCCTGAGCATGGCAGGTGGGGATAGCAAGCCATGCACCGTCACCCCGTCGTAATGCTGAGTAACATGAATGATGAACTGTTGTTAAAATGTTCGTTATTTTAAAACTGCCACCCCTTAAAAAAGCCTTGGCCACACAGCTTGAACTGCAGTGGTCCACGCAAAGCTTCAGTTCTTGTCGCAGCCCACGCTGGGTTGACCCCAGGGTTGATGCTTCCCCAGAGCCCCATTCTCCCGCGCAGGAAAGAAGGTGCTCATTGTCTTGGCACACCAGGAGCCCAGGTCGTTCAACGCAACCCTGAAGAACGTGGCCGTGGAGGAGCTGCACAGGCAGGGCTGCACCGTCACCGTGTCTGACTTATATGCCATGGGCTTTGAGCCGAGGGCCACGAGGAGTGACGTCACTGGTGAGTCCTGGCCTGCATGTTTAATTTTTAAACTTTCTTCTCATTTTATAATTTTAAAACTGTCTTGAAAAGCTCGTGGTAGCCCCTAATATGGAGTCTCAGGTCAGGAGTACCCAGAACCAGTGTCTTTCGCTGCCCCTGCCCCTGTCCAGCCCCAGCCTCCCAGGGGAGCCCCGTGTGAGGTCCCGCCAGGTGCTACTGGGGTGGTCGATGCTGAGTCAGCAGTCATGAGGCTTTCTCCATTTCCCTTCCAGCTTTTACAAAGACAGTAGTGTCATGCGCAGTGTTCTGTGCGCTGTTTTCCTAAAGCTACTGTAAAAAGGATTCCACTGAATGGCACTGTCGCGTTGGGCTGGACCGCAGTAAAGGTCAATCCTAAGTTGCTTCTGATTCTTCACCATGAGTAACAAAGCTACGGTGAATTATCTGTCAGATTTTGTATGTGTCTGGTTTATCTAAAAGAGGAACCGCTGGGCAAAGGGGATGTGAATCTTGAACTTTCATAGACAGCATCAAGTTGCTTTCCACAAATGCGGCCCAGCGCACACCTGCCTGCAGTGGCTGCAGGCCTTCGCTCTGCCAGTCACCAACAGTGCTACCAGTGTTCTGACAATTGCTGGTCTACCAGCTGGAAAATAAAACCTCCTGGCATTGTTCTCACTGTAGGTTGGGTTTAATATCTTAGTATTTTATATTTTATTAATTAGTATTTAATATTTTAATAAAATATTATTCTCTCTGCTTAAATTAATTTTTCTATTAGGTATTGGGCTCTTACTAAAGATTTCTTTATATATTAAGCAAATTAAGCTATAATATAGGATATGAGTTATAAATATTTATAATCTCTTTTTATTTTGGTTTGACTTTACTTATGTTTCCCCCCCATAGGATTTTATTATTTTTTGATCAGTTTTTTCTAAGACTTTTCAGTTTTATGTCATACTTATGTGAGCTCTAAATTTATAAGCATTTTAGTGGTTTCATTTAGTATTTCACAGGTTTGTCTGTTTAGACTGAAATATTTTGTCCCTTTGAAATTTATTTTTATGTATTATATGAGATAAGGATCCAGCTTTCCTCCAAGCACCTGCTCAGACAGCTCACCACCCCTTACCACAGGGTCTAGGGTCTAAAATGCCACCATCACTGTGACCCAGATTCCCACTTGTTAGATTCGCTGTACTCCTTTGGTCCCGTTTTCCCACGCTTCAGTGCCGCCTGGTTTTAGCTGTCTTGGTGAATAACACAAGTCAATATCTCACAGCGCTAGGCCCCACCTGGTTCCCAATTTCCTCTGCTTTCTCTAACAATATTGATGTTACTTCTCCGTAAATGTTTTCGGATCCACTTTCCACACTGGAAAAGACACTTGGTGCTATCTGCCTTGAGGCTTCACTGGGGGTTCAGATGAAGGTGGGGAGAACGACCTTCCGCACTGATCCCTCCTGCGTCCAGCACCCTGAGTCCTGGTGGGGTGATGGGATGGCCCGCTTCCCACTTGGAGAGCTGCTGCACCCTGCTCCCCCAGGTGCCCTGTTTAATCCTGAGAGCTTCAATTACGGGGTGGAGATGCACGAAGCCTGCAAGAAGAGGGCCCTGAGCAGTGACATCGTTGCTGAGCAGAGAAAAGTGCAGGAAGCTGATCTAGTGATATTCCAGGTTGGTCTTTTCTCCAATTAATGGGTCAGATCAGATGCACTCCATGTACAAACTCCTGCTAGATGCACTCCCAGAAGGAATATCAACTTTGTTGGCACACTTGCACACTTAAACTAATTTGCCTAGCTAGTAAACAGGGTCACACAGCCCTGATTACTGCCTCACAACCCCCAGCTCCTAAGCAAAGGAATGAAGGTGTCTCTGTTCGCCCAGTGATCTGAGGACATCAAGATCATGTCTCTTGCTCTCGATCTCTCTCTGTCCCAGTAGCTGCCATCCTGTGTGCCAGACCCTTAAGAGCCAGGGTTCTCTAGGGGGCATAGCAAGGTCACTTACACCAAAGGCAGCACCAGCCTTTAATGCCCTGTTTGTTTCCATCTTTTTGCTGGTTGTCTCACACATGCCGGAGTGCACACGCACACACACGCACACGCACACACACAGAGCACAGCACCCCACCCCTTCCGTGTGCTCTCCCTCAGCCCCAGGAGTGCTGACTCAGCCCCTCCCCAGCAGCACTCGGCAGGCATGCAGCCCTGAGCCCGACAGTCGAGTTCATGTGTGCTTGCAGGGTTTTCAGTGCACTGACAGAAGTCCAGGGCTAACCCAAAAGTAGGGCACCTGTGACAGGTCCTGCTCACTGCACTTCTGGATTCAGGGATGTGCACCCACGGCCAGAGCACCTCAGGAGCCGCAGCTCACCACACCCGGGGGACCCAGTGCCCCGGATCAGTATTTCCAAGCAAAGCATCTCAGGGACCCCAATCAACTCCCAGTGGCTAACAGCTCAACCCAGGCACAGAAGGGGCAGCTATTTTCCACATACCTCTAGCTTGTCCCTCTCAGTTGCTGGGGTCCCCAGGGCTATTGTCCCAGGCTGGGACCTGGTTTTCACTCTCCCTTGCTGTCCAGCAGCTGCACCTGGGGCTGGTCTTAGGGGACGCAGTGCCACTGGAATAGAGTGTGCGCCAGTGTCAGCTGCACCTCCCCCTGGCCACACAGCCCGCCTGAGGGCCCCCAGAGCTGGGAGGAGGAGGAGGCTGACCTGGCTCGGAATCACCAGTGGCGTGTCTGTCTCCCCATGTGCCGCCCAGTTTCCACTGTACTGGTTCAGCGTGCCGGCCATCATGAAGGGCTGGATGGACAGGGTGCTGTGCCAAGGCTTTGCCTTCAACCTCCCCGGATTCTATGACTCCGGCCTTCTCAAGGTGGGTGCACCAGCACTTGGGGTGCTATGGATGGCTGCAAGGGTGTGCTGCAGTTTGCTCCACTAAAGCAGGTTCTGACTGCGCCTGCCGTGTTGGATCCAGGGGCGCGCGCCGCTTGTGAGCTCAGGCGTGTTCTGTCTAGCAGGGAGCTTGGGCACACACACAGCCAAGGGGGCTGGGGCTGGGTCAGACCAGGGCTGATGGGTGGTCAGCCTGGAGCCAGTGGGCAGGACATGTGCCCTGCAACCATCCCTGGCCTCGCCTGGGTTCACCCCTGAGGTCTGTGCACCTTCCAGGCGGATCAAGGCAAGGGGACAGCTGCCGCGTGGGGAGTCGTGTGTGTGGGGTCTGCTAGATGCTGAGCGTGCAACAGCGTGACCTCACTGAAGTAACTTCGTGCTGAAATGAGGTTTTGAGCGCTAAAGCTGCAGAAAAATAAATGCAGATGAGGAAAACAGCCAGAATAACCAAGGCTTGTCTTGGATGGTGATGGCACTGGAATCTGTTAGTGGCTGCCGTCACCTGCTCAGCCCCAGAGTCAGCTGAGGACACCCGGCCTGTGGCGCCAAGCCTGCTAGAAGCCTGGGCTTGGGGCTGGGGCTCAGTGGCACTTTTAGGCTCACTCATCCATCGCTGTTTTGCCACATTCCTTGTTAGCATGTAGTGGTCACCTCTGGAAGACGGGAGCGTTAACATCTGTCCAGCCCTGAAGGGACCTGACCTCAGGCTGTGGTGGTTTGGAGACTACACTGGCATGTTTGCTTTCTCCTGCACAGGGGAAGTTAGCCCTCCTGTCCTTAACCACGGGAGGCGTGGCCAGCATGTACACGAAAGCAGGTGATAATGGGGACTTCCGGTACTTTCTGTGGCCCCTCCAGGTAAGAAGGCCAAGAGGCCCCGTTGTGCCGGCTGAGGAGCCGACAGTATACACTGTCCTCTTCCATGTCGTTACAGACTCGGGTAGCTTCCCCCTGTCCCTTTTTAACTTTTCAGTGGCAGCACAGCACAGGTCAGCCAGTGAGGAAAACATGCCTTTGCTAAGTAGACCTAGGTAGGGCACCAGCTGCTTTCAGGGGACTGGCATGGCACCAAGGGGGTGCTAGGTGTGTGCGTGCGTGCATGCGTGTGTGTGTGTGTGTGTGTGTGTGTGTGTGTGTGCACTCTGGGCCTAGGTCTGGCCCTCTGCCACA
Source organism: Myocastor coypus (assembly GCA_004027025.1). NCBI lineage: Eukaryota > Metazoa > Chordata > Mammalia > Rodentia > Myocastoridae > Myocastor > Myocastor coypus. Next base: position 32,509 of record PVJA010004063.1, on the reverse strand, counting down.
GAGGACTCAGCAAGCAAGGTGTCTACATGCCAAACTGGGGTTGAGATGAAAGACAGGCAGGGACCCTGAGCAGACCTAGACCTAAGGCTAGGTTTCATAGGAGGGTGTGTGTGGCTGCTGTGAGCTCGCTGTAGACCTTTAGGTACCACACATTTCCAGGGTTATCTAGTGCACGGCCACAGCAAGTGCAGCACACTCAGAGCCCTGTGTCAGCCCCAGCACTGCCGACAGTGAGGCACTGCGCCTTTCCCGCCAACTCCGCAGTACACATTCCTCACCCACCCACCTGCTGAGATGTTGGGGTTTCTTTTAATTAACTTACCGCTACTGTATACGCTAGTGAGGTTAATCCTATTGTGCTTTTCAGAAGAGTAACGTTTTTCTTCACGTCCATATCATATATTTATTTTCAAGGTCACTCCTTGCGATTGTTACTATTTTCTTTTTGTATTTATAAAGACTGTTGATTTTCAAATACTGTTGTTTTGGCCAAGCCATTTTCTGATTCCCAGTAATAAAATCACATTTTTCGGGGAAGATTCATGCAGGTGGTGTGGGTGCTCATCTGCGCCACCTGCCTGGCATGCGTGCCAGGGACAGCCCAGGAAGGAGGGGACAACCCGCCAGCTTCCCTCTGCACAGCCTGTGGTCCGTGGCATTCGCTTCCATTCTTGCTTTTTGAAGATCTTCACTGTTTCTTCAGTTTGCAAAGCTACGTGCGGCAGCGCCATGGTGCAGGAGCTTGCCGAGCTCTGCAACTCTGAGAAGGCAGCCACGTTCATGCTCACGTGACAGACAGAGCTGGGCTGCGCTCAGCACCCCACTCACTTTGCCAACAAGAAACTTCACCAAATGGCTCTGTTCGCCGGTTGTCTACAGAGCATTCGTGAGCCCAAGTACCACTCTATTAGGAAGAGGGAGGCAACAGGAAAAATAATAAAAAATCAGCTCCCTTAATCTACCCCCTAGCGAAGTAATAACTTACTTATTTAAATTAGTTTGTTTTCTCGTGTCCTGTCCTAGTCAGTTTCTCATCCCTGGGACACAGCAGCTAGCATGTACAACCTCAAGGAGGAGAGGCTTACTTTGGCCCACGGTTTGCAGAGGTTCCAGCTCGTGCAGTGGGGCTCGGCAGGGAGGACAGCTCATGGCAGGGCATCAGGAAGCAGAGAGACCAAGGGAGAACGCAGACCTTCTGGGGCACGCCCCAGTGACCCGGCTTCACCTTCCCACATCACTGTTAGCCGTGTGCCCACTGCTGATCATCACACCCCCAAGTCCAGTGTCCTCCCGAAAGCCCCACCTCTGTGCCCACGAGGCTTTGTGGGGATGCTGAAGTACAAACCCTAGCAAGGCACATATGTATTCCTAGACAGGCACTTTTCTATGAGGTTTGTTATTCTTTTATAGAAGTGGCATACCACAGTCAGTGCTTAAAATTTGTTCTCATTTAATAAAGACTTTGAGCACCCCCATAGTGACAGACTATGGCCAGAGTAACCCTCCTGGGGGATGACACAGGGTGTGGCTGTACCATAATTTGCCTAGAGTTAAAACTGTCCTGTTCAGTGGCAGAATCAGGGGTAACCTCAGTTTGTACACTGCAGCTACCCGAGTTCTTCCACTCATTAATGATGCCCCACACCCCAGTCTGCTGATTCAGTTAAATTGTCGCCTCGAAGTTGTTTCAGGATTTCTGAACATTTGCTTCCTGCACTCCCCCTGAGTCATTTAGTCTAGCAGTGGCCAGCAGCGTGGCCTCTGACCAGTGCTGTCCTTTCTGTGTGGCTTTAGCACGGCACATTGCACTTCTGTGGATTTAAGGTCCTCGCACCCCACATCAGCTTTGCTCCTGAGTACTCATCAGAAGAAGGAAGAAAAGCAATGGTGGCCGCATGGGTACAGCGGCTGAAGAGCCTGTGGCAGGAGGAGCCCATCCAGTGCTCACCACCATGGTACTTTGGGCACTGAGGCCGTGCCTGAGTGCAGCCCTGAGACCCAAGCATGCGTGGGAGAAGATGCTGTCATGAAACAAGGTTTCCACAGAGAGAAGCAGAACAGGTTCATGCTGCCCGTGCATGAGTCTAACCAGGCCACATAATCCAGAACAGCAGCCTGTTCTCGTGGATTCTATTCGCTGACTGTTGTTCAGCCAAGTTTTCTTTAGGATTTGCCTAATATCTGTCTCACTGCGTTTAATCTTCATGGCGGTTTTAATTTCTAAGGAATTCTCTGGAGATGGAGCTAGATTTGTTCTTTTTCTGTTTGGTTGGTTTTTATTTCATGGCTCAACTTGGGGGTTTCTGTACTTTTGTAATAAAGTTTAATCCAATCACAGCTATTTTACTGCTGTTTGTACTTAATTTTTTGTCTTTTTCTCTTTATGCTTGCATCATGACTGAAGTTTTAATCAAACAGCTGGTTGCCATGTGTAGACTGGTACCATTTGTTACCAGTTACAGTGAAAATTTCAGTGTCTCAGCCTGCTGGCCTCCTGTCGCCATGTCCTGGAACATGACAGTTCCCTGAAGCATAGATGTGCAACTTTAAGGATCAGATGTCACCACCACATTAATCGTCCTCACTCAAGAACTGTCTTCTGGGAGCTTCTTTTCTGGGCCCACCTTCTTGAATTTATTTCAGAAATACTTGCTTCAAAATCTCCCCACCTCCTGTTTTTTGCAGCATCCTTTTCCTATAAATTCTTCCCGTGCTTGGACATCCATCCTGGACGTGCTGAGGCGCTCTGGAAATGCCACACTTTAGAAAACCCCACGCTTCACAAAGCAGAGATGACCCTGTGGCACTGCTGGCATCCCTTGGAACTGCGGTTAGGGCAGTACCAGTTGATCTGTGGATTAATCCTGCAATTACCTATCCTTAACCCCAGCACTGAACCAGGAATCAATCACAAACTCTAGACTCAGCCACCTTCAAAGAAGCCATAGACAGACGGGGGTGGTGGCGTTCGCCTGTAATCCTAGCACTCGGGAGGTACAAGCAGGAGGATCACTACGAGTCAGTAGTAAGACCCTATACACAAAAAAAAAAGAAAGAAAGAAAGAAAGAAAAAGACACAGAAGCCATAGAGAACTGGCCAAGCAGCTCAGCAGATTAAAGCGCCTGCTGAAGCAGGTGCAGGGACCAGGATTTGATCCACAGTGTGCCATACAGACCCCATCCCTGGGGTGCACTGAGATGGCAATTGAGACTGGGTGTGGTGGCGCACGCCTGCAATCCCAGCTCTTGGGAGTCTGAAAACGGGGTCACTACGAGTCCAATCTGTATAGTGAGACGCTGTAGACCTTGTACTAAAGACATAAATAAATAAATGTACCTGAGCCTTTGGGGGACATCTCGACCCAAACCCCAACAATGAACTACGTGCAGTGCTTCCAGTTACTTGTTTTATGAAATTGCACTGAAGGAAAAGTGTCCCAGGAATCAGATTGCGTATCATTTGAGCTCTTGGATCAGTGGTGGGAATTTGTCAGTACACAATCACATTCCTGCTAGGAACTTGGCACCTGCGCACAACACCCCATTCCTCCTTCACCTCCTTCTCCCCACTCCCTCTACCTCTTGGTCCTCCTCCATTTTGCACAAGACCCATTTTCCTGTTTCCTGTTACCCACAGGGATGAAAGTCTGGCGCCGATTTCTCCCAGCATAAACTGGCAGTCTGTTAGAAAAGCTTTGCTATGCTCCCCACTCCACAGATGGGGAAGGATCACGGAACTGAAGTAGCTCATCTGGTATCCCACCCCTATAGCTGGGACAGCCGGGGGCAAAGCAGGCAGCCTTTGCCACAGCTTGCGCTGTGGACTGCTGGTGCTGAGGTGAGCAGTGCGGGACACTGGAGCAGCAGGGAACACAGCCATTTTTAGCCCTCAAGGACTCTACAGGAGAATTCATAGGAAGAACCCTAAAACTGAGCTGTGCTCTCCCAGTAAGGACTGTGTGTTTTATGGGGCAGAGATTCTTCTGCCAGTAGGTTAAAATCCTACCGACACTTTGATTTCTTGTTCTGTGGCAAACAAGATATTTTGCAAAGCATTGAAGCCACAAAACGTCTAAGTGCCAGATGAATCACAGCAAACATACTTTTAAATGTATTACTGAGATTATAAGAAACCATGGGAAATAGCTAAGCAACTCCCCAAGCTCCTCATCCTACAGCAACAAAAACCATTGCTGAGAGTAGAATAGTAACAAGTGTGGAATCACAGGCAGCCTCCAGAACTGGCTTAGGTACTTCTTTGGGTGCTGGTACAAAACACCTGACACCCCCAAGTCAAAGGACAAAAGGTTTATCTTGGCTCCGAGTTTGTAGGAATTTCAGTCCTTGGTTGGCTGGCTCCAAGGCAGGGTGGCATGGCAGGGGAATCGCAGAGGAGAAACAGTTCATGACATGGAAGAGCAGAAAGGGCGAGACTTCTGTCTTACTTACTTTTTACTCGTTTCTGGGACAAATACCCGACACTCAAAATGAAGGAAGGAAAGGTTTATTTAGCTCACAGTTTGTGGAGGTTTCAGTCCATATTCGGCTGGATCCAAGGCTGAGTGGAGCAGGACAGACAGCAGCCAGTTCATGGTGGCAGAACAGCAACAAAATAGTGACAGACGCAACTGACCAACCAGGGAAGCAGACAACAGCAATGTGAGCCTGTCTCTGTCTTGCTTTTTAAATTACTTCAGGCTCTCTGCCTTAGTCTGTTCACCTCAGGCCACACCCATGGTCTCAGCAGTACTCAGACCATAATCCCAATAATACTAAAACACATAATCCCAGTGGATCATCATTCAAGTCTCAATCTATAGAAGTCCCTGCCCCATGATTGCATGAGGCCTTAGGGGGACAACTAGACATAAACCATAACACCTTCCTTTCCCTTTTATCTCATCTTTGCTGGGATAGTGCCACCCATGCCCAGGTTAGGCCTTCCCATTACCTGCACCCAGAAATATGCTAAGCCCATCAGTGGACTAATGTAGCTATCACTCCTCAATCCAGTAACATGTCCTAGATACAGCCATCTATGTACACATAAGCCTTTGGGGGTAACACCTAGATTCAGGATACAGCAGGGTCTCATGATGAAACTACCTTGGGAACCCAGAAGGAGACCAGAGAAACTGGGTGTGTGTGACTTGGGTAACTGAATGGGGACCCTGTAGAGAGAGGTTCTGCCTCTGAAAGGTGGGTGGAGAAGGATGTCTGATGCTAAAGGGAGACAGGCAGGTAACCTATTTCCTTCTCGCTCTGCATGGAAAAAAACCTCCTGGACTATGGAATCTTTGGTTGGACTTTATTCTACCCACATTTAAAATCTATAGAGACAAAATGATTGCAAATGATAACAACCCTTGGTACAGGGAAAACTAGACACAAATTCGCTGTGGAGGGAAGCATCCCATAGCTGTCAGAATTCCGTCCAAGATCAACTGAATATAGGCTCATGTCATGACTCAATACGTGAAGCCACCAACATTAGATTTAATCACTCATGGGCTGCAGATATTGACATTATAAGCTATGTAACACAAATAGCTGTGTATAAACTGAATATACCCATATTTAAAATGTTTAATGAGCCAGGCGCGGTGGCACACGCCTGTAATCCCAGCACTTGGGAGGCTGAGGCAGGAGGATCAGTGCAAGCTCGAGACCAGCCTGGGCTTCAAAAGTGAGCTCAAGGCCAGCCCGAACTGCATAGTGAGACCCTGTCTCAAAAAGACCAAAAAAATGAATGAATTAATTAATTAATTAAATTAAAAAATAAAATTTTTAATGACTTCAAAAATGGCAAGACAAATTTGAAAACTGCGTAGAGCTTCCAGAATGGAAATACAAACTGCAACCAAACACTGCCTAGGTTAAATATTATATTAGACACAGATGAAGAAAAAATTAGTGAACTGAATAAGATTTCAACAAATAAAGTGGAAATCCAGATTAACAGGCATAGAGAATGAAATAAAATAATGTAATCTAGTTTTAACTGGAGTTCTAGACTAAGTAAATTGGTTGGATGCCATATTTCAAAGAGCTGAGAATTTCTCAGACCTCGTAGTAGACGCTAGTACTCAGATACTTGATATAGCAGTAGTCTCAACCAGGGCAGATGAATCTGCTGTGCCACCAGAGTGTGGTAAAAGTGTGGAAAAGAAAACATGGCAGAGGGCAGGAGGAAGCAGGCAGATCACAAACTAAGCACCGGCTCATGCAAACACAGGAACCAGGGTTCGATCCCTGGCACCACATGCTGCACCAACACCCCCCCCCCCCAGGTGTGCTGAGCTGGGCACCAAGACTGGGCGTGGTGGTGCAAGCCTATGATCCCAACTCTGGGGAGGCTGAAACAGGAGGATCACTGAGAGTCCAAGCCGCACAGTGAGATCCTGCACCAAATACATTAAAAAAAAAAAAAATAGATCACCTATAACAGAACAGCAGTTTGACTGACAACAGGTTTCCCAGGAGAAACAGTAAGAGCAAAAAGCAATGTAATAACGCCAATGTATCACAAAAAGAGACAATTATAAATCTAGATTTTCAAGTATTACAGTATAATAAAGACATTATAAAAATCAAGCAGGTATGATGGAATACCCTGTAATCCCAGCAGTTCAGAGACTGAAGCAGGAAGATCGCCATGAATTGAAAGCCAGTGAAGCTACAGCATAGTGAGCTCAAGGCCAGCCTCATGGAACACACCTCAGACAGCATTTGGTTGCCTTGTTTGTTTTTGGTCTTTTTATTTATTTATTTTGTTGTTGTTATTGTTCTTTGGGTTTTTTTTTTTCAAAATTTTATATATATTTTTTAAAGCAAAAAATAGCAGAAACAAAAATAGAAAAAAAAACAGTAACAGGTAGGAGTACATATAGCACAGAATTTCAAAACAAGAAAATTTTAACAATGGTTGCATTACATATTTTCATCATCAAAATCAGTACAAATCAAAAGTCATAGGTATGTAAGACTGATCAGATAATTAAACATTAACATTTCCAATAAACATTAACTTTTTAAAAACTCTTCCAAATGAATTTTGTACTTCAGTCACTCTTCTAAAAAAATTTTTTTTTATAGGGGTTGAGAATGCAGAAAATGCAAGCAACGTCCCGAGGCTGATTCCTGGCACCACCCAAAATTTATTTACTTACTTACTTATTCATTTATTTATTCATTTATTTATTTCTTCTTCAGAGTCCTTACTAGGGAGACTATATGATATTTGCATATGTAGGTCTGGTTTATTTCACTTATGAATACACATTCAAGACACATCCATTTATATATGAAGTCTTCTACTTTATCATTCCTTATAGTTGAGTAATATTCCATTTTATGAAAATACCCTATCTTTTTCAACCACTCTTCAGATGATGGGCATTTTGATTGTTTCCAGGATTTAGCTATCACAAATTAGGCTGCTATAAACACAGGTTCACAGATACCACTATAAAATGATGTTTTCAGTTCTTCTGGAAAAATTCCCAGTAGGAGGATCTAGTTTTGTAAGGAGCCTCCACACTGCTTTCCATAATGGTTGCACCACTCTGCATTCCCACCAGCAGTGGAGAAGCGTTCCTTTTTCCCCAGAGCCTCTCCAACATTTATTATTGGTTGATTTCCTTATGATAGCCATTCTTTCTGGAGTGAGATGGTACCTAAGTGTTGCTTGGATTTGCATTTTGCGAATGGCTAGCGATGTGGAGCATTTCTTCATGTATTTATAGGCTTCTTGAATTTCTTTCTCTAAGAAGCGTGTGTTCATCTCAGATGCCCATTTCTGGATTGGATCTTCCAATTCTGGGAACCTAATGGTTTTCAGTTCTTTATAAATTCTAGATAGAAGACCTTTGTCTGAATATTTATTAATTTTTTTTTTAAATCTGTGGGTTGTCTTTTCACTGTTGGTAATTTCTTTTGATATGAAAAAACTTTTCAGCTGGAGGAGGCCCCATTTGTTGATTTGAGTGTTACACGTGCATTTTGATTCTTGTCCATGAGCTCTTTGCCTACCCCAATGTCTTTAAGATTTCCTCCGACTTTCTCCTCTAGGAGATTTAGGGTTTCTCTTTTAATATTTAGAACTTTAATCCGTTTTGATTTTAGTTTAGTGCATGGTGATAGACCTGCATAAAGTTTAGTTTTCAACATGTAGAGAGCCAGTTTTTCCAGCACCATTTGTTAAAGAGGCTATCTTTCTTCCAGTAAACATATTTGGCCCCTTTGTCAAAAATAAGGCAACTGAGTGTGTTTCTATTTACCTCTGCATCTTCTAATCTATTCCACTGATCGTCAGATCTATTTTTTCTTTCCAATACCATGCTGATTTTATCATGGTAGCTCTATAGTATAATTTTAGATCAGGAATTGTAATGTCTCCTGCCTTACCTTTATTGCCCAGGATTGCCTTTGCAATTCTGGGTCTTTTTTGGTTCGAAATAAATTTTAGGAATAACTTCTACAGGTCTGTGAGATACGTTGATGGCATTTTGATAGGAATTGCATTAAATCTGTGTAACAGTTTAGGGAGTATGGCCATCTTGACAATGTTGATTCTTCCTATCCGGGAGCAGGGGATATCGTTCCGTTTTCTGAAATCCTTTAGGATCTCTTTTTTCAGACTACTGTAGTTTTCATTGAAAAGTTCTTTTACTTCTTTAGTTACGTTAATTCCTAAATATTTCATTTTCTCTGATGCTATTGTAAAAGGTATTGTTTCTCTAATTTCTCTCTCAGTGTGTTTGTTATCTGTATAGAGGAATGCCATTGACTTTTGTGTGTTGACTTTGTAACCTGCTATGCTACTGAATTTGTGTATTAATTCTAGTAGCTGGTTGGTGGAGTTTTTGGGGTCTTCAAATAAATTATCATGTCATCTGCAAATAATGATTATTTAACTTCTTTTTTAACCTATTTGTATTCCTTTTATTTCTCTCTCTTGTCTAATGGCTATAGCCAATGATTCCAGAACTATATTGAATAGGAGTGGTGATAGAGGACATCCTTGTCTTGTACCAGACTTGAGAGTAACAGGCTTCAGTTTTTCCCCATTGAGAATTATGTTAGCTGTTGGATTATAATAGATGGCTTTTATCAGATTGAGGCAGAGGCCCTCTGTTCCTATTTTCTACAGTATTTTGAACATGAATGACTGTTGGACTTTGGCAAAAGCCTTTTGTGCATCAATTGAGATGGTCATGTGACTTTTGGCTTTGGATCTATTGATAATAGCATATCACACTTATAGATTTGCATATATTGAACCATCCTTGCATTCCTGGGATGAATCCTAACTGGTCATGGTGTATAAACTTGATGATATTTTGTATTATAGCGGCAAGGATTTTATTGAGAATTTTTGCATCTATGTTCATGAGAGAAATTGGCCTGTAGTACTTTTTTAGTTGTGTCTCTTTCTGGTTTTGGTATCAGTGTAATACTTGCTTCTAGGAATGATTTTGGGAGGATTGCTTCCTTTTCAATTTCCTTGAAGAGTTTGAGAAGTATTGGGCTAATGTCTTCTATAAATTTCTTGTAGAATTCAGTGGTGAATCCATCAGGTCCTGGACTTTTCTTTGTTGGTAGGCTTTTTATTAGATTTTTTATTTCATTGGCTATTATTGGGTTTTTGAGAGTTTTTATATCTTCTTGATTCAGTTTTGGTAATTTATGCTTTTCTAGGAATCTGTCCATTTCTTCTGTGTCTTCAATTCTGAGAGAGTAAAGATTCTCAAAGTAGCTATTTATGATCCTCTGAATCTCTGTTGGGTCTATAGTAATTTTATCCTTTTCATTCCTTATTGCTTGAATTTGAGTCCTTTCTTTTTGATGAGGTTAGCTAGGGGCTTATCAGTTTTATTTAATCTTTCCAAGCACCAGCTTTTTGATTCATTAATTCTTTGTATTGTTTTCTTTGTCTCAATTAAATTGATTTCTGCTGTAATCTTCATAATTTCCTCTCATCTTTGGGCTTTGGATTTCATTTGCTGTTCCATTTCTAGTCTGTTTAAGTGTTGCATTAGAGTATTTATTTGTTCCCATTCTGTCTTAATATGTGAGTTCAGGGCTATAATTTCCCTCTAAGAACTGCTTTCACTGCATCCCATAAATTCTGGTAAGTTGTCTTTGAATTTTCATTACATTGTAGCTATTGTTTAATTTCTTATTTAATTTCATCTGTAACCCACTGGTTGCTGAGAAGGGTACTGTTTAATTTGCACATATTTCTGAGGTTCTTGTGGTTTCTTTTCTCATTTATTTCCAATTTCATTTCACTGTGGTCAGGTAGTGTGCATGGGATTTCTGTTTTCTTGCATATACTTAAGCATGACCTATGGATTAATATGTGGTCTATTTCAGAATATGTCCTATGTGCAGCTGAGAAAATGTCTATTCTAAAGTGTTTGGGCGGAACACTCTGTGTATGTCCACTAAGTCCAGTTCTTCCAGGTTCTGTGTCAAGTCTGCCACTTCTTTGCTAACTTTTTGTCTGCTTGAGCTATATTTTTGGGATAGAGGGGTGTTAAGATCTCCTGTTAGAATTGTGGTATTGGATATGAGATTTTTCATTTCCATTAAGGCTTGTCTTATATAACTCGGTGCTCTCACCTTCGGTGCATACATATTTATGAGTGTTACCTCTTCGTCTTGAATTCTTCCCCTAGCCAGTATGTGGTGGCCTTCTTTATTTCATTTGACCAACCTTGGGTAGAGTGTCTGCAAACAAGATTGTTACCCCTGCTTTTTTCTGAGGTGCTGGGGCATGTAGTATTGTTTTCCCCCCTTTAACTTTTAGCCTATGAGTTTATGAGTTAAGTGTGCTTCTTGTATACAGCATATGGTTGGATTTTGCTTCCTTATCCACTCTGCCAGTCTACTTCTTTTAACTGGAGAACTGAGTCCATTTACATTGATGGTTATAATTGAAATGTTTTGCCTGATGATTGCCATGAGTTTCACTGACTACTACTGTTTACCTCTTTTTCTCCTGTGTTTAATTGGTTGCCCTACTTGGTGGGTTCTTTCTGTTCTCAGTCTCTCCCTTAAAATTTTTTTTAATATACCTTGTAGGGTTGGCTTTAACGTCATGAAATTCTTTAGTTGTTCCTTATCATGGAAGTATTTCATTTCTCCATCATATTTGAAGAAGAGTTTTGCTGGATATAGAAGTCTGGGCTGGAATCTGTTTTCATAGAGGACTTGAAGCACTCTGCTCCATGATCTTCTTGACTTGATGGTTTGTGAAAAGAAATCTGCTGTTATCCTGATGGGTTTTCCTATAAATGTGATATGTTTATTTTCTCTAGCAGCTTTTAATATATTACGCTTTTGCTGGATTTCTGGAATCTTGACTATTATATGTCTGGGTGTGTTTTTAGTCGGGTCGATGTTATTTGGAGTTCTATATGCTTCAGTTACCTGAATGGCCAATTGTCTTCTCAAATTTGGGAAGTTTTCTGCTATTACTTCTGCCCATATTCTTTTTATAGCATTTGTGTTGACTCCTTCTTTATCATTAATTCCTATTAATCTCATTTTTGCATCATCTTGTAGATGTTGGATTATTTTTTCCTGCATCCTGGTTGTTTTTAAGAGATCTTTTCTTACCTTTTCACTAGCTGCAACAGTGTCTTCAAGATCTGAGATTCTATCTTCACTTTGGCTCATACGGTTTTGCCAGCTTGTGATTGAGATTTTATTTTCTTGTATATTTCTTGCAAACTGTTTCATGCGATCTCTTTCTTTCCTATATTGCTCAATCAAGGAGTCCATCATTTTTCTATTCTCCTCTAATTTTTGTCAATGTCTTCTTTAGTTGTATTGAAGTCTCTCATTATAGTTATCCTCTCTCTCTCTAGTTCAGAGATTATTTCTGCTCTGTTCTCTCTACCTTTCTGTAGTTGTTTCCCTACTTTAGATGTTAATTTAGACATGTCTTTTTTAACTTCAGTGGTTATTTCTGCCTTGGTTTCCTCTATATGTTTCTGCAGTTGTTTTTCCACTTCAGAGTCTATTAGTTCATGTATTTGTTTTTTACTTGACATGTTATCTCTGATCTGAGTTGCTCTATATGTTTCTGCACCTGTCTGTTTACCTCAGAAGCTATTGATTCAGAGATTTCATCTGCACGATTCCCATTTTTTTATATGGTAGTGTCTCCTGTATCTGTTACTGGTGGGCTCGGGACCTGAGACTGCATTTTGCTCCTTGTCTGTATCATTCTGTATATCAGTGACCTTTGCTACATGACTGCGTGCCCAAGGGTGAGTCATTCAGTCTAGGCTGCTGGGTCAGCTGAGCTGCTTTTAGCCCCGAGGAAGGGAGGTGTCACTCACCTGGCGGGCCTCGCTGCTGGATAAGCTAAGCTTGTGTCAGGCCGGAGGTCTGACTTATATGGTGGGCCTAGCTGCTGAATAGGCTGCGCTCACAGTGGGTCGGAAGAGGTCTGAAGTGCCAGGCCTGATGCTGGATAGGCTGCGCTTGTGGCAGGCTGGAGGAAGTCTCAGGTGGGCCAGAGTCCTCAGGCAGGCCAGAGCGCTCAGGTGGGCTGGAGTCCTCAGGCGGGCTGTGGGAAGTCTCAGGCAGGCCAGTGTCCTCAGGCAGGCTGTTGGTCTTTTTTATTTTATTGTAATTTTTTGGTTGAACTGCTTTTTAGAGAAGGTTTAATTTGTTTTGTTTTACGCCTAGGATGGAGTCTAAGGCTTCCAGCTTGCTAGGCAAGCATTCTACAGCTGAGCCAAATCTCCAGCCCACCTCAAACAGTATTTGGAAAGATATTTATATCCTAGAATGCTCATTAGCAAAGACTGAAAACTCAAATGAGTGACCCAGGAACCTGAGCATGCATGCACATGCGTGCACGCACACACACACACACACACACACACACACACACACACACACACACACAGATGCAAGGCCGTGATTGTGACAGATCTGACCAGTCAACATCACAAAGCTGTCAACGTAATGCTTAAAACAAATGCAAATGAGTAACAGCACAATATGGCGCTGAACCTGCACCATCCTAGCAGGCATCTTCAAGTTAGAGGGTGCCACGTGCTCCTGCAGATGAATGTGATGGAGACCTCACACATCCTACTGCCTAGTAAGAAAATAATTAACAACAGGTACACACACTGAGATGTATATATTTTATAACTTAAAAATTGCCTGAACAAAAGCAAGTTGCAGGATATCCTTTACTAAGAATAAAAAAAATACTAAGTCACTCAGGGATGCATACTTAAGTGGTAAAATTATAATTAAATATTCAGATAGTGATGTGACGGGAGGGGCTCCCAGGGCTTGAATCGTGCGTGCTCTGTGTCTTAAAGCTTGGGGCAGGCACTCGAGCATTCACCTTATTGCCCTTTGTCTTATTTATGTAATGTTCATTTTCAAACAAGTGAAGCTGTGATAAGTAACAATTCGAGGTGTGTACAGTCTTTACTGTTTAGTGCCTCAGACATCCTAAAAATACAGGACACTGCTGACCTCCCAGCCCTAGCTAGAAACTGTTTCAACATCTGCTGGAGTGGTGGCAACCACACCAGGGTACTGCACTTCTGGGGCAGTGGCCCAGTGACCCTGTCCAGAGACCATTTGGGCACTTGTGAGCACCCTGTGATGGTCACGAGGACTCCAACCCACCAAGGGCATGTCCATTCAGGTGACAGATGTCCATAGACTGAGTCATGCAGTGTGCAGTTGTGACACCCAAGTGACAGGGTCATGGGAATGAAGGGAGAGTGTAGATCAGACTTTCCAGTTTGCTCACACTGTCAGGTTTGGAAGCCAATAACCTTAAAAACCCCAGGGGTCCTTGAGCAATTCAGAGTAGGAGAGCTCAGCTGCTAGGTCATTTGAAGACCCCAAGATTCACTGGAAGACAATGAAGCTGGCACTGCCCAGGACTCCTGCTTGGCTGTCTTCAGTATGCTGTTGCCAGCACCCAGCTATCAGGGGGCAGCAGGAAGCACCCCTGGAACCATTTCTGTGGAGGGCTTTTGCCTCTGGTAGGGGAAATGCTCCTCTCCTCTACCAAAGGGTACCCTGGAAAAAGAAATTTTAACTGAAAAAGAAATCTACATCTTTTAAGGGATTTTCCTTTTGTAAGTCTCCAAAGTGGAGCCATAAAAGAAAATCTTCAAGGGAAAAAAGAAAGGAAAAGCTATGGCCTTGAAGATTAGGATGAAAACAATAATATAATTGAGTCTCAACCCTGTACTTGGCAAAGGACCCAAAACACTATGGGAAGAGCACGTACCACCTTTGCTCTTCAGGGCCTGAGACACCATCCCACACCTAGCATTTGCTGTGGTAAGTGTGGTTGTCCTGGCCCGTGTCAGCACTCAGACGTTACTGCAGTTGTGTCTGGCAGAGGGTGTTCACCATTCAGTTTATTTAAAGTGAGGGGTGAATGGGTGTTATAGTTTATGTCTAGTTGTCCCCACAAAGCCTCATGTGATCATTGGGTGGGGACTTCTATAGATTGAGACTTGACTCATGAGTCACTGGGATTATGTGTTTTAGTACGGATGGGATTATTGGTCTGAGTAGGGCTGGGACTATGGGTGTGGTCTAGGGTGGGAGACAGACTAGAGTTGTTGCTGTTGCTCTGCTGCCCTGTTCGGTTGGCTGCCTCTGTCACCATTTTGTTGCTGTTCTGCTGCCATGAACTGGATGCTCTCTGCCCTGTTCCACTCAGCCTTGGGCAAGCTGAATACGGACTGAAACCTCCAATAACTGTGAGCTAATAAACCTTTCCTTCCCTCATTTTGAGTGTCGGGTATTTGTCCCAGCAATGAGTAAAAAGTAACTAAGACAATGGGTTAAGGAAAAACTGGCTCCGCAGAATAAAGTTCAGTCAAATAAAAGCAGAAAGGTGAAAAAGAGCAAAAATAAAAGTACACAGTGGTCCAGAAAATACAGGGTGGGCTACTCTGAAGAGTCACAACACCAGGCTCCTTATGTTGTAGGCAGCTGAGTTAGATAGAAATATTATAGGCAGTCACACAGGGCCAGGCCCTCAAGGACGACATGGAAGACAAGGCCACCTTCCAATTAGAGATGGATACTCCTCCGCCATGGGCCAGATCTCAAGACAAGAGCAAACAGAAACAACTACATACTTCCCTAGGGATGGGCATCAGGGATTGATACTCTAAGTAGGTATCAATCACCGTGAAAGGTCCTGGAAAGTCATGAGCCCAAGCTCAATGGGTGGAGTTCTTGCCCGCTTGCTACGTGACTTGCCTTCCCATTGGATCCCGATGTTAATCAATTTTACCTGAGCAGTGGTGCTTGTAATTTCATTGGTTGGACCACAGTCTTTGTCCCACTCCAACCCACCTAGGCAAGGTCCCACGTCTTCTCCACAACCTTAGGCCAGCCTCACCACATGACTCTCCTCTTTAAAAACCCAGGAAGAAGACAACTTCCTGGGCAACCTGCTTGGTCCCTTTCTGTCCCTCTCCTCAGACAAAAGCTTTTTCTCTCTTAATAAATCTATTCTGCTTATAACCTCCATTTGTTCCTAAAGTTCATTCGTCGGTTTTAGAGAACACGAACTCTTCAGGTTGGGGATCGTTTTCCCCTGCATCACTTAGGGGTTCTGTGTCCTGACCTATCAGACACATCGCGTGGGAGCCCATGAGACGTTCCACTCATGGGGTCCTGGGAGTTATCTGGCACTGCCCTGGGATCTTACGATTAACAGGTCAAATACAATTAACTTCCCCAGCCAACTTTGCTATGCCCTACTCTTATCATTTCCCTGAGAGAGAGAAATCCCGTAATTTTTACACGGTGCTGAAGGAGTAGCAATCTCTGTCCTCTACAGCTTCTCTTAAGCTGGAAGAGGCTGAGGGAGCTACTTGCAGAACACCACACCCAGGGTAATTTCTAATAAGCAGAAGTTTATTTGGCACTGGCCCTGAAAGCTGTAAAGTTCAACAGTGAGGGTGGCATCAAGAGGGGGTCCTTCTTGCTGTGTTAGCCCATGCTGAGACAGACAGGGGTGCTGGGCTTGGAATACATGAAACCCTGTTCTGTGGAAAGAGTGTTACCTCTTCATGGGTAAACCCATTACAGCCCCACATACCTCTGTAGCCCCAACATTTCCCATTCAGCCTCATCTCCATGTTTGGGATCAAGTTGCCAACCCAGGAATTTTGGAAGAGACGTTCCAACCACAGCAGCCAGGGCACACGTGCCTGGAGACTTTATTACATGGTCATCTCATACCTGGCTGCCTCCCAGTGCTGGGATTACAGGTGTGCCACCACGCCTGGCCACATCACCCAAGGGCATCTCACACTCATTGAGGGCTAAACGCAGCTAAGGGATGTGCATAGTTACTTTGGTGAACACAAACTACTATCTCTGTTGACTTCTGCAAGTTGCCTAACACTAGGTTTACACAAACGTTAGCTGATAACACTCCAAGCAAGGGATCAAAGAACCAATGGTGCGCCATCAAGAGAAGCTGCTGTCTGCAGCCTTGAGTCCCCATTTTCCGGAGTGTACAAGTGTGACAACAGTTCTCCTCCAGCTCTGTTTACTGCTCCCTGCTCCCTCCAAACACTAGGCTTTTGTCTCACATCTTTATTTCTACACTAGCAAGGAGGCAAGGCCCTTTGTGTTGGCCAGGGGTGGGTCACTGCTCTAATCCAAGTACGGACACATCGCACTAGTGCCTATTAAACCTTCAAAGCCTTTTCCACCAATCTTTACAAAACTCATAGGCCTGTTTTCAGTCACTCTCTGTGTAGAATCAACTTCCCTTTGTAGTCCTGCTCCGATCATCCTGCTCTTTCACCAGCTGTCTGTATTTAACAGAAGGAGGCGGACCTGTAGGTAACAAAATCAGCTGGGCCACATACTATGCCTGTCCAGAAACCCAGAGGCTCCTAGCACATGTAAAGACTACCTCACCTCGACAATCACCATCAGTCACACTAGACAATAGGTACTCCTTCCCAATCCCTGTGAGAATTGGCGTATGCTTGTCACCTCTGATCAGAATGACTCTGCAAGCTGCAGGAAGATCTAGTCCTGCACTTTGTATTGCTCCCTTGTGAGTTACCATCACTAGGGAGTGGGGACCACCTTCAAAGCTGTTGAATCTGCTGATGTGTTTACACTGGGTAAGGCTGACTGACTGACACACAGGTTGTGTTTCTCTACTGTGTGTCCAGCCTGAGGAGAGGGCTGAGATCTCATTTATTTTGCAAAGACCTACCATTCGTATGAAACTTAGAATGACTAAATGTTTGGCCCAATGCTTCCGTTTTCAGCACCTCAGCCAGGGTCCAGGCATGGGACCTGAGCCCCACCGGCATTTTTCTTTGACCTGCGTCAACTATAGTCTTTGTCCAGTAAATGCAGCAAGAATTTTGCAATTTTTTCTAACATGTCCCATTTTTCCAGTTAAAATATTTTGTTACCCTTTTATGCATTTGCAAAAGCAGCCATAACCTGAGCCATCAAGAGTTGTCTTATACAATTTAGTTCCAATAGCCTGACACACTTGAATATGTGTTGTTAAATCATGCACTAATTTTGCAGGGTTTGGAGCTTGTTTTCCCTCTCAATTGGCATCTGCGTATGCCAAAAGTAGAAAGAAAATGCCCTCAGCTTTCATGTTTGAAACCTGTCTGTGAACAGCTTCTCGTAACTTAGCCACAAATTGTGTACAGGTTTTCTTAGCGCCTTAAAAGGTGTGTGAAAAGGACTGCACAGGAGCTCTGTGCTCTGGAACAGCTGACCACAGCCTGTTTAGTGAATCTGCCAGGACAGGGGGTCTCTTCCCCCAGGGGTGCACACTATCCTGCTCCAGAAAGCATTTCCTCATTTCTGGACATTCTGTTTATATAAGCCTGCTCAGAAAGAAGATTTTTTAACTGTACATCCGTTACGTGTCTAGGTTTCGCCCCAGAGCTTCATAGGGTCATCGGGGCAGCCTCTAGAGCAGCAGTTCTCAACCTGTGGGTCTCGACCCCAGTGGGGGTCGAACGACCAAACACAGGGGTCGCCTAAAGCCATTGGAAAATGTTACTTATTTGGAATTACAGTTTTGAGGTAGTCACCAAAATTATGTCTTGGTTTGGTGTCACTGCAACATGAGGAACTGTATCGCAGGGTCATGGCGTTAGAGAGGCTGAGAACCACTGCTCTAGAGCTTGTGATTAATTCATGATCCAATGCTGGAACTCTGGGTGTGAGTGCTACCCCTTCCCTGGGCCAACAGCCTGAATACAACCACAGGGAGGGACGAGGCTTGCTGTCTCAGCCGCTGGGCCAGCTGCTGCTCCTCCCTTTCCTCTTTGCTCTCTTCTGCTGCCATGAACAGGAGCTCTCTGTTTTGCCACTCCGCCTTGGAGCCAGCCGAGCATGGACTGAAACCTCCACTAACTGTGAGCTACATAAACCTTTCCTTCCTTATTTGGGGTATGGAATATTTTGTCCCAGCAAAAAGAGAAAAGTAACTGAGATAACAGCAGAATGAAGAAATTCAGCTCAAGACAGCCATGTTGGTGTTAGATGTTTGATATCATAAGGTATCAGTTGATGTGTATCCAAAAAATTTTATAAAGGTACCGCTGGAGACAGACTTTGAATTCCAATGTAAACCATATTTTCAGTTTTTGGGGTTTTTTTGTTTTGTTTTGTTTTCTTTTCTTTTGCAGTTGTAATTCAAAAGGCATAGGACCGAAAATCTCTTCATAATTATTATTTCTCTGAGTTCCAACTGGGAAGCAAGCAGGGGCTGTTTGCCACTGATTTCCCCTTTGCCACGGCTTCTTGCTTTAAAACCTATAAGGGTTTTTTTTTTGTTTTGTTTTTTGGGGACTGGAAATTGAACTCGGGACCTTGCACTTGCCAGGCAGGCACTTGTGCCACTGAGCTATATCCCTGGCCCCAACTATAAGTGTTTGAATGGAGCCACATGGGACATCTTTCCCAAAGGCTCTGGCTCCTGCCTGCTGAGGCAGCCCCTATAGGGACTCTGCTTTGGCAGCAGATGCTTCTTCTGGGAGCTGTTCTGTTTCCTCTGCATCTCAGTCAGAAGCTGGTGACTGTGAGCTCTGTAACAGACTCACAACTGAAGGAACCAGAGTCCAGGTTGAGAACGTCTTGGGGCAATGCCTGTTCCTCTACTATGTGCCTAAGTTTTTTCCCAACTCTTTCCCAGTTATCAGTATCTGCAGTGCCTGGTTGAGGAAGCCATGGATTCTATTTGGTTACCTCCCGTAACGCTTCATTAGGCCTCTTGCTAGCACCCAAGTGCCTGAGCACTTGAGCGGGCTTTAGAGCAGCTGCGTGTATCTTTGCTCCTTCGCTGAGAATTTGGGGCCCTTTTTTTTTTGAGACAGGGTCTCACTGTGCAGTTGAGGCTGGCCTTGAGCTCACTTTTGTAGCCCAGGCTGGTCTCGAACTCGCAGCAATCCTCCTGCCTCAGCCTCCCGAGTGCTGGGATTATAGCGTCAGCCACCACACCCGGCTTGGGGCCCATTTTACTCTCAAATGAGATAGCTTGTTTGCAGTGGGAGACTCACCCTTGAATGCTTCTCTTCCCTCTCTTCTCCAGATGTCCCCAGTGAAGTTTCTTCCTGAGAAGACAAGATGTGACTAAGCAGACTTAAATCAGGCTATAAATTCCCAGCCCAAGAATTTTAACTGATGTTCTAGGCACCAATTATTGTGGACTGATTAGGCCAGCAATCTCACAAACAAGTAGATGGGAAAGGCTTAAATAAAAGACAAGCGGTATGATTTTAGGGTTCCAAGAGGATCAAAACCCTCCAGCGGACTTCAGGATTCTTGGGCTGGGATGAAGAACTTCTCTAGGTGGCCCGTATATATTTGTTTTTCAAACAGAGGAAGAAGATACTGAGGAAAATGTGGGAGCCTGAGCAGGACTTCACGAGTCAGTACAAAGACTTCCCTAAGTAGTAAGCTATGCTGTAGGCTGACGCCTGAAATTACAGTCTCTTTTTAGTTAACTGGGGTTGGAGCCAGGCACCTCAGCTGTGGCCTCTTGTCCTTCAAGGCATCAGGGCCTCACACTCCACCATGGGCCTCAGCTGGTTCACTTACCATGAATCCACTGCCCATGTCCCAACAGGGGGCCTAGGCCTGGGACAGAGAGCCAATTGGTTAATTTTAAATCCTGCTCAGAGCTGCTTCGTAGTGGTCTCCATGACCCAGGGACACAGGGCAACCCTAGAGTCTTCAGCTGAACTGCAGACTCACGAAGGATTCAGGAGGTGGCTTCGGCCAGAGACAGAAAGAACAATGCTGAGAAACTAAGCCAGTGACGCTTCAGGTTTTGCTTCTCGCTCATCAAATGTTTACTAATCTAAATGTAATATAAGCCAGCTGTCTTCTGATTGCAGAGTAATACAAGTACCACACATACAGCCAGTAAATACATCAAGAAATGGTGCTCAGGAGCCTCTGATCAGAAAATGAGATTGTGGTAGTCAGGACTACAAGCTTTAAATTACAAGTCTCAGCTGGGCATGCCGATGCACACCTGTAATCCCAGTATTCTGGGAGGCTGAGGCAGGAGGACTGCAAGTTTGTGCCAAGCCTAGGCCACTTGGTGAGACTCTTTCAAAATAAAAAATAAAGAGGGCTGGAGATACAGCTCAGTGTGAAGGCTCAATGTTTAACTGTGAGTCCTCTGGGAGAAAAATCAGAGTCTTAGGGCTAAATACAGTAGGAGGACACTTTGTCTGGTGTGGTGAGGCTCCCAGATGCCCTCTGTGTCAGTGCCGCTCCTTCCACAGTCCCGGCTTCAGGCCTGCTGGGGCCTGCCATCACCATACCACGACTGTCGAGGCTACTCGGGCAGAACAGGCCACAGACCCTACGGGGCTAGATAATTCAGGTAAAATCCTCATAACCTTCATTTATTATGAGTATTTCCACATCCTCCTTTAAAGAAAACAGAAACAGAGTCCATAAATTTATCAGTGGCCCAAAGGAGCCAGATGTTTTCCTGGGTGTTGATTCCCTGGGTGACTTGGTACACCTGAGTAAGGCCCGCTGCTCCAGGTTGAGTTCTGTGTGTTGCCTGGGAACAAACAGATGGGCTCTGGGGGTGCTCTGAAACCCAGAGAAGCTGGCGATGAAGCTCGGGGGTACAGCGCTTGTCTGGCACCCACAGGCCTTGAGTACAATTCCCAGCCTTGCAATAAACTAACCCAGAGCAGAAACGAGGCCTACCTGGAATCCCAGAAGGCCCTGCTGTGTATTTGCTGCCCCCTGGTGGCAGGTTCTGGAGAGTGTCTTGGGTCTAGGATTCAGCTTTCAGGATCTCTGTCCTCCACTTTCGCTGGGGTGAATGGGTATGTATTTTCATGTGTCTCTGGTCCCTCCTGGGCTGTTCCTGGACATCTGGACCTGAAGGTTGACTCGTTTTGTTCACGAACACCAATAATGACAGTGGCTAACACAGGTTGCTCACTCTCTTCTGCACTGTGCTGCCTACTTTATATGAAGTGTGCTATTCAGTCCTCACTGGGCTTTTAAATAGCCATCAGCAACATGTCATGTGCCTCTAATCTAAAAATATGAACCCCAAAACTCTTTCAACACCAACATGCCACAAGTGAAAAAGCCCATACCTGACCTTATTTAACAGATCACACTCAAAACACAGGCACCCAAAAAATACTGTATGCAGTTGCCTTCAGGTTATGCGTATGAGTGTACGGGAATTTGATGGCTAGTTGACCATGCCTTCGAGAGCAAGCTAAGTGGGTCCTTTTGGATGGAAACCAGGGCAAATTCCTCCCACTGTGTGGCACAATTTCAGCCAAGCACTGGTGATAAACACCAAGATGGGTCTGGTACCTAGCACTGAAGCAAACTGTTCATAAAGGAAGGACTTAAAGGAATACAAGGCGTAAGAAATGCACTAACACCAGGAGCGACTTGTGTCAACTTAGAGATTGGCTTCTGATTTGCTGGGGGAAAAACACATTGTTGAGCTTCCTTGTCACAGGAAACTTCACTCTGTCTTGACTGATACTTCCCATAATGTGAACATGGCACATCAGAAACCAAAAAAGCCCTAGGTGTCGTAATGCATGTCCATATTAAACTTTTCCTACTCAATCTTCTCTTTGGTTTCGATATCCCAGCTACATCCAGACTGCTCCATGTAACGATGTGCATAAAAGCTTCATAATAAACAACTGGAAGGGTGAATTACTTTTACAAACTGGATTGATTAATATGTTACTTAACAAAAATTGTTTCTAAGTCTTCAAAGGCTATCAATGAAGATACTTGCGTTCGTTGCCATACGATATAAGCTGGGCCTGCATGAGGCATATCTTTCACTTTATTTTTAATCATTACTGTGATCATAAAGCTATCTGTTGCATGATTTTTGTCTGGTGCCGAAAGAAACAAGAGGACCCGATGAATGCGGCTCAGAGGACTCGCTGAGGTTTGGCTTCCTCAGGGAGCCCAGAGCCTCAGAAGGCTCTTCTTTTTATTTAGCATTAAAAAAATGGCTAAGGAGTATACATCACTACTTTAATAGGCACAGCATATTCCAGCCATGTAGCTCACGCAAATGCTTCCAGACAATACTTTAAGCAGGGGAGGAGGCAACCATTGGTGTCAAGTAAACAAAGAACAGGGCATCATGGGAAGAGCCCCCATCTGCACCCTTGAGCCCCAGCTTTCCAGGAATCTCAGGCAGCAGAAGGCAGCCCTCCCTGGGCTCTGTCTATAATTCAAGGACCCGGCAACCGCAGGAGGAGCTGCCACCTGAAGCTTCAGGCCTCAGCTTTCCGAGACTCCCGAGCAACACAAGGCAGGCCTCCCTGGGCTGTCTATAACTCACCACTTCTAGGGACACCAACTGGCCTTCAATTTTATCTCTATATCACTACAATAGCTATCTTTTCTTCTGTTACTAATTTTTTTCTCTTGGAAACTAATACAACAATTTACAAATAAAATGGTCATTACATACACCTAAAATTTGAACCTCATTCTTGAAAATTTATGCTAAAGAAATTATTGAAAATCACAGAGTGATGGAGTTTTAAAAATAACTGTAAATATAGGTTTGGTTAAGCAAATTATTATTACCATGTAATAGTGAAAAATATTTGTATATAATATATAAACTACACTCACAGAAAGTATTGCACATGAGAGATAGCTAACCTGAATTATGCAAGAACTACACAGGTGCACACAGGAAGTCCCACAGAGGCACAGCATCCCTACCAGGAAGACCACAGAGAGAGAAAGAGAGAGGAACACGGGAAAACAGCACTGTAAAGCTGTGCATAAACACCAGGATCTCTCGAGAACCTCTCCCATGTGGCTCTCAGAGCCAAAGACAAAGGACTGAACTGCAAGCCAGGTTACCGCTCCAGCCACTGGACACACCCGAGGACAGATCTGAGCAGCATGATGGAGGCTTTGACAACCACGGCCTGTTGAATTTAAATTGGAGTTTGCAGCCTGATGTCACCAAGTTGACATCTTGCTAAGATTAAGTAAAACCCAGCATTTTGTAACATAACATCCAAAATATAATCTCAACTTATGTTCATAGCAATGAAGAAAACCTCAACATGTGTGAGAAAAGTGTATCAAGGACATTTACACAGCTATTTTACATATTCTGCATCACAGAACAGCAGTCATTTTGTTTACTACTTTCCAACTCTTAGTGCTTTTTTATTGTCCAGATAAAATACCTGGCATCCACAACCTAAAGGAGAGATTGATCTGGATCCCAGTTTCCTGGGTTTAGCCTGTGGCTGGGACACCAGACAGCAAAAACATCATGGTGGCAGAGCCTGGTGGATGAAAAAGGCTTGACCTGTGGAAAGCAGTAAGCAGAGAGAAGAGGAGTAGCCGGGCGTGGTGGCTCACGCCTGTAATCCCAGCACTCGGGAGGCTGAGGCAGGAGGATTGGTACAAGTTCGAGACCAGCCTGGGCTACAAAAGTGAGCTCAGGACCAGCCTCAACTGCATAGCGAGACCCTGTCTCAAAAAGGCAAAAAAAAAAAAAAAAAAAAAGAGAGAGAAGAGGAGGAGCCGGGGCCAAGGTCGTACTCTTTCTGGTCACACTCTCAAGGCCCCAGCTCATGGATCCCCCTCCTAACAGCACATGTAGCCATTAATTCACCAGTGGAGTAATCCCAGATGAGCACACAGCTTCCAAGAGCCACCTTTGAGTATCTGAGTCTTGAGCAGGCATATGAAAGGAAAGCTAGTACAAACTCTTGTATTCAAGCATAGACAGCTGACAAAGATTTTAGAATGACCTAACAACAACTTCAGAAGTACTTTAGAGTACATACAGTATTAAATAAGCACTCCAAATAGTTACCCATGTTTTCAGAAATTGTACACTAACATAAGCAAAAGTTTGGCAAAATATGTGCGGACAGTATAAGAGAATGGTAACACACATATGACCAGTATGTTCAAGGGTTTCTGCTGTGCCATTTCTGCAGCTTTTCAACTCTGTTGATTCCACCAAACCCAAGAATCCAGACATAGGGCTGGCCAGATAGCTTAGTGGACTAAAGTGCCTGCTTAGGCAGGCAGAGCGACTGGGATTCGATCCCCAGTATGCCGTACCAGCCCCATCCCTGAGACTGGGCATGGAGGTGTATGCCTGTATTCCCAGTGCATGGGAGGCTGAAAACAGAATCACTACAAAGCTGATCTGTGTGGTGAAACCCAATGGACCCTGTGCTAAATACATTAAAAATAAAGAATACAGACACAAAAGATGATCCATATTTCTTTCACAGGGAATTATGAAAAACCCTCATTATGCTATGAAAAAGATAAAACCATGACAGTAACAAGAGGATCAGTGGTTGCCAGGGTCTAGAGGTGAGGGCAGAGACTGATGGAAAAGGTCATGGGTGCTTTGGGGGATGCCAGAGATGTGCTGAGTCGTGACTATAGTGCTAGTTATACTACTGCATGTCTTTGTCAAAACTCATAAAGTGAAAACACTTCAGATTTATGAATTTTATTGTATAACATTTATTCTTCATAGTAGATTGAATTGCATTTCACCAAAGAGACATGTGTAAGTTCAAACACCCAGTACCTGAGAATATACTCTTACTTGATCTCTGTAGGTATAAGCAAAGATTGAGGCTTTCAAGATTAATCCACTGACTTGTGGCATTGTAAGCAGATACAGTACGTGATTTAATGCCCAGAGGAGACCCAGAAGAAAAGGCTGTATTCAGAGACAGGCAATGAATGGCAGCATACAGCTGTGAGCCAAAGCAGACCAAAGATTACCTACAACCACTGCACTCAGAGAAAACAGATTTTATGAGCAGATTTTCCCTTAGCATATCCGAAAGGAAGCTGGGCATGGTGGTGCAGGCCTATTATCCCAGCACTCTGGATAGATGAGCCAGAAGAATTATAAGTTGACCCCAAGCCTGAGCTCGTAGGTAAGACCCTATTTCAAAATTAAAAAGGGGGCAGGGTAAGGTTGCAGTTGCAAATGCAGCTCAGTATAAAGGGCCTAGGTTCAATCCCTAGCAATGCAAAACCAAGCAAACAAATAAAACAAAACAAAACAAAATCTCCAAAAGGAACCCATTTCCAGGTGTGGAGGTGCATGACTCTAGTCTCAGTTCTGCAGGAGGCTAAGGCAGAAGGCCTGCAAATTCAAGTTCCACCTAGACAACTTAGGCCTCATCAACATCACCATCATCATCACCATCATCATCATCATCATCATCATCAAAGACAGGCATGTACCTCAGTGCAAATGTCTTCAGTTCACCCTCAGTACTTAGGAGAAAAAGCAAACAATGCTGTTGGACCTTTGATTTCAGACTTTTGACGTCTAGAAGTATAAAAAATAGATTTTTTTATCAACAAGTCAAATCAAAAACTCCAAAACAACTTCAACTGAGTCATAAACACTCCGTAAATTGATAAAAAGTTGAAAGTCTCAGTGAAGAAATGGAAACAAAATCTCTAATTCCAAATAGCACAAACTAGAAAAAACTTCTACCTAGAAGCAGTACAAGAAGCTTATTAAAAACTAAAGACCAAGCCAGACATCATTGGGCCCTGCTGTAACGCACGCCCTCAGGAGGGTGCCAAAGGGGCTGCTCCTGGAGTCAAGGCCAGCCTGGGTTACTCACTGAGTGAGACCTAGAAGAAAAGAAAAAGAATGAGGAAAGAAGCAAAGGAAGGCAAGGAAAGGGAGCAAAAGAAAAGGAAAGTTAAAGACACAAAGTCAAAGTTTGAAAGCAGCCCCTCCTGATGTATTCCTACGAGAAAGCATTTATTTCAGTAATAGACGCAGAGAGAAAATCAGCAGAGATGGAAATAGCTGAAAGATATCAGCCAGGTGGCTCTGACACCTATAAATTCCACTCAACAGAAAGCAAAATAACACCATTCCAAGTATACCTGGAATGTTGATGAAAATAGGCTATCCTGAGCCATAGCACATTTAGAGAAATAAAGTGATATAAAATATATATTCAATTTACTGTAGAATAAAACTAGTAATCAATAAAATGATAATGGAAAAATCAGTAATCATTAAAATGCTTACAAAATAAACCATGGGCCAGGGAGGTAGCTCCATGGCAATAAGTGCCTGATGGGCAGGTGCAAGGTCCTGAGTCCAATCCTCAGGACCCCACCCCATCCCCCCAAAATAGAACGCACCAAAATAAACCACAGGTTAAAGAAGAACTCTTGAGAAAAATTAGAAAAATGTTTAACTGAGTGAAAATAAAGATAAATGAAAAAATTTCGAGATATAGTTAATGCCGTGATTAAGGAGAAAGTTTAGCACTTATGGCTCATATTAGAAAAGTAATGCCTTGATTCAATGAATCTTCTGTGCTAAGAATTAAAAAGAATATATACTTAGCACAATCAGATGGTAGGAAACAGCAGATAGTGGAAAGTAATTATAGAGGAAACAGAAAATTCATAAAATCCTACATTATTTCTTTGAAAAGATCAATAAAACTGATAAATCTCTAGGAAGACTGGTAAAATGAGATGACATAAATTATCAGCAGAAGTCCCTCTTTAGCCATGAGGGATGCCTAAAAAAAATCTGAACACCTGAAACCCTGGAAAATAGAGAACCCTATTTTGCTGGGGGAGTTTTTTTCCCAAAGGGTACATAAATACCTACAAGTTTTAAGATATAAATTAGACACCATTATAGCCATATGCTGCATGAGCACTGCACGGCCTGAGCTGAGACCTCAGGCCTTGGTCTGAATCACATTTCCAGCATACCCACACCTCCAGATGATAGCTTGTCATGTGATTTCTAAGCCTCCATAATCACGAGAGCCAATTCTAACAAATCACACATCTGTCTCCCACCTGTGCACCCCACTGGTATTCTATCTCTAGGGAATTCTAGTACATGCATTATGACATGTATCCACCACTATATCAGAACAGTTTCACTGCCCTAAAGGAACTCTCATGCTTCACCCATTTCTCTCCCCTAAAAAATATCTTGAAAAAGACATCCTTTCACCAATTGCAAAATTTTGCCTTCTCCAGAAGGTGCTATAGTTGTGACTCTACGTTGTGTGGACCTTTCAAATTGGTTGCCTTCACTTAAAATATGCACTTGATTCTTCCATATCTTTTGACTTGGTAACTCACTTTAGTGTGTATACTATCCCACCAAATGAAGGAGCCACAACTCCCCCCACCTATCCACTCATCTATTAAAAGACATCTCAGTTGATTTCACATTTGGCAACATAAATAAAAGTGCTGCAGGAATTCATGTTTGAATGGATGTACTTTTCAGCGAAGGATGCAAACACTTAACCATACTGCATCAGTAGAATCATTAGGGTAAAACTACTAGTCATGTTTCCCATTAATGACTAACAAAAAACCACACCAATAATTAATGGAAGAGAGGTTTATTTTGTTTTGACCCACTTTCAGTCCACAGTGGGCTGGCTCCAAAGCTGCACAGTAAGTAAGAGGGACCTGCCAGGATCCCCAACTGCCGTATGGTGATACGGTAAAAGGATGAAAAAGAAACAAATTCAGTAATGCATGAACAGCAGTTGGGAGGTCAGTGCCTTAGGATGGACATACACAAAGACATTCTGAGCCAGTCAGTGTGTGTGTGTGTGTGTGTGTGTGTGTGTGTGTGTGTGTGTCCAGCATATACAATAGGAGGATCCACTGGAATATTCAAGGTTGGTGGAAGACTGATGTGGACGACTCAGGCACCAGATAATCCTGGAAGGACTCAAATGGGCAGGGATGATCCCCATGCTAAGAAGGATCTAGTGGTCTGAATCTAATCTTAGTGTGTGGGAAAGGATGGCCTACCCCTGAAAAGATAATGGGAAATCTCAAAAAAGGGTTATCAGTAATCCCAAATTTCTATTTATCCCTTAGGATAATAGCAAAATTAGCCATTGTGAACTGGTGGTCCCCAACAGGATAGCTTATGTTGTGGCTTGTGACTGGAAAATCTGTTCCAATAGACTGATGCAGTCATAGGTGAGGCTTTTTTGGAGGTGGCTAGATCTAGCGTGTGTGACTGCTTCATGGTGCAGCAGTAAGACAACGGGTGCTAGAATTAAGCGTGTGAGTGCCATCTGCCATACGGGTGGGCAGCTTGGATACAACACGAGGGACAGAGAGGGGCTCGTTCTAGTTACATGTAATTGGCTCCCTGCTTGCTTTTGTTGTCTTTCACCTACCATGAACTATTTCCCCTTTACCATGCTAACCTGACTTGGACCCAGCCAACTGTGGCCTGAAATCCCTACACACTGAGCCAAATAAAGCTTTCCTCTCTTAACTTTGGGTGTCAGACACTTTGTCTCAGCAATAAGACAAGTGGCTAAGACAGACTTTGGTACAAGAGAAGTGGGGTTGTTGGTGTGTCTGTACCTGGGCAGGTGGTTCAGGAGCCTTTGGAACTGGCTTATGGGAAATGTTAGGAAAGGTCTGAAAATGTCAGCTGAAATAACTCTGGCCACAGTGACCGCTAGCAGGCATGAGGTCCTGAGTTTGATTCCTGGTACCAAAACAAAACAGCAGAAAGTTTTATTTAGCTTGTACTTGATAGAAGATTCTGGTCAGAGCTCAGACTACAGCGCTGATAAAAATCCTATGTGGGGAGGTTTCTGACGGGAAAAAGGACTGCACTGGTTGTTGGACTCCAGGCAACATGTGTTATGACTTGGTAAAAGGTTGTCTGCATTTAGTTATTGTCTGGAGACCTCGGCCGGAGACTAAGATTAAAAGTAGTGGACTAAATAACCTGGCAGAAGAAATTTCAAGGCAATCAATTCAATGTTAAGGCAGTGGCATGGCTATTGTTGAGGGCTTTTAGCCAGATTTATGTTGAGAATCAAGAGGGAAGAATACAAAGAGACTGCAAATCTCCACACCTGCTTTATCAATTCCAGGCAGCTTCAGCTCACGGTCACCTTTCTTAAGGAAAACCAGGCTCCAGACCTCCTCGTGTTGGCATCAGCAAATAGTGTCACTTCTTTGGGGTCAAAGAGGAAGTTTTGCTTCTGTGCTTAGCAGGAAGAAGTTTGGAGAAGTTGCTTATCTCTAGAGGAAAAACATCTTCTAAATGCTTCATTTTGCAGTGCTGCTTACAGTTTATGTCTAGATTTACTCCCCAAAGCTTCACTGGGTCAAAGGTGAGGCTTTGGCAAAGTGACTGGATTATGGGTGCTGTGACACTTGCCCTTCTCCAAACTTCTCTCTGTAGTCTTCTCCCCTTTGTTCCTTGCCAAAAAGGATCTGTACCCACCTGTACAAGGCAGATGGTGAATGAAACAAATAGGGCCCTTCTATCTTCTAGGCACTAGCTTTAATTAACATCTGTTTCCCAAAATATACGGCCTATTTTGATTTGGTCAGTGGTGAGCAAACAACTCTGAGTGTATGTTTCTAAGCAGTTGATAGTAAAACCATGACTAGCTCTGTAAGAAACTGCCAAAGTTCTTCCGAGTGGCTACTTATCAGGAATAAGGGTGTTTCTGTTGCTGCACACCCTCACCTGCATTTGCTGTATTTTGAATTTTTAGCCATTCTGCTAAGTGTGTAGTACAGTAGAAGGCTAGTGGGTGTCACCTGTCAATCACAGAGCCCCAGCGACTTAGCCAAAGCCCTGCACCTGAGACCAATCAGAAAACTATTTCTCCAAGCAAGGTTTTTTGATGAAATGGCCTAGATCTGCTGTCAGCCCGAAGCACAGGCCATGCAAGAGACAATGTCACTGAGCTCTCTGCCACTGCACTCTTTCACAGTGGTCAGCTCAGATAGCCAGAGCGTGGTTCTACTTCTCACTGGTCCACACCCTACAAAACATACTTTTCTCTTCATACTTTTTTAAGATTTTTTTTTTTTTCTCTCAAACCTCATTTATTTGTGTTATGGCTGGCTCAGCCCACCCTGGGGTGGGGTGCCAGGGATCGAGGAGCGGTCGCAGCACTGGCCTTAAGTTTCCTCCACAGGCATTTTGACCCCTGAGCCATCATGCTGGCTTGCTGCCTTTTGCACTCAACTTAACCAGTTCCTTGTTCAGGACAGAGAAAGAAGAGGTAACCTCTAGACAGAGATTCCACGCCCCCAGACCTGGTAACAGTGCAATCTCATTACTTTAACTTGAGTTTACATTACCTGAGGCTACATCTTTGTACATACTCATTTTCACAAAGAGGCTTTTGTGAAGACCTTTTGCCTACTTCTGATTAGATTGGGCATTTTCTTATTGTTGGATTATCAAGATACATGCATTTTGGGTGAGAATACTTCATCAGTGGTCTCTTGCACATATCGTGGCTGGTCTTCTGTGACACCTTATCTTTTAGTAGGTATCCGCTGTGCACATCGCTGAGTAACTTGCTCTGGAGAAAATCTCAAGCACAACCACCATTTTCGAAGACTGCAAATTTATCATTTATCACAAGTGATCTTACTTAGGTGGAGTGCTAATAGGCCAAGCTTCGGGCTCGAACTGTCCTGCAGCCTATTCCTACCTGCACCCGGCTCGGGTTTCTATTTTCAGTAGCAAGAACCCAAACGTTTGCACAGGAAGCTGTGAGACAGAAGGCAGGACTGGAAGGCGAGAGGCGGGAAGGCGGCTGCGCAGAATGAGCATGCACGAGAGGGGGTGGTGCCGAACCCCAGTTCCCGCCCCCTACGGAGCGCATTTATTCAGCAGTGGGGTGAACAGCGGCGAGCCCTCTGGGGCGTGGCTGTCCGTCGAGTCCAGCAGTCACACCGCTGTGCAAGACAGTGAAGGCGCAAGTGGGCTTGGCGGGGTACCCGGGCGAAGCGCAGTCCAGCGCAGCCACTACGGAGCCGGAGCGCGGTCCCGCGATCCCCACATCGGAACCAGCGTGTGTTCCCCAGTTAGCCCGCCGCGCCGTGGGAACCACTCCTGACTCGCCCGCCGACGCTCTTTCCTCACCCAGAGTTGCGGGAGTCTGTCACAGAAACGAAAGCGACGCAGGTGCGTGATGGCCTACGCCAGCTGCCGAGGTTTCCACAATCCGGCTTTCCGGGATGGGCGGGGCTCCGACCAGTTGGGTGGGCGTGCCCTGCCGCGGTTGGTGGGCGGGCTTCCGACCCGCTGGTTGGGTGTGCCTTGCCACGGTTGGTGGGCGTGCCCTGCCGCGGTTGGTGGGCGGGGTTCCGACCAATGGGGTGGAAGTGGCGGGCTGCTAGGTCAGCTGGGCGGTGGGCGGTGCTGCGTATGTTCCCGGAAGAAGGCTGGGAGCGGCTGGCAGTGCACCTGTTGACGCTGAAGCTACATGCACCTTTGCCCTCCTGGAGTTCCCGCTCACGTTCAGACGTAACCCTCCGGCCACAATTAAGGTGAGCCCGCGGAGCAGGGCTCCTTCTTTATTCTGGTAGGAATAATGAGTCTTTACTGTGGTATCCGCAAGCCGTGTTCCTGCTCTTGTCTGGCTGAGACCTCTTCTCAACCCTTAGAAAGTTCTTTCACTACTTGGGGTCACAGTAGGCTACAAAACCAAGAGTATTTCTCCATTATCTTAGACATGCCCTGGCAAATGGGCCAGGAGCCGTCAACAGTCAAGCAAACAAAGGGACGGATATCATGACTCTAGGACATCTCTTTTGTAGTCTGTGGCATTTGCTTTTGTAAAGTGCTACAGTTCCCTTCTTTAGGGTTCAGGATAGGATAAGGGCATCTTTCTCACATCAGCATAGGGCGTGTCTCTTGCTGATCTTTAGACTCTTCCTTGAAGACACATTTTATTTATTTTAGGCAAAACATGTATCTGCTTTAATCTGAAGGAGCCAGGCATGGTGGCTCATGCCTGTAATTCCAGCACAGGAGAGGTTGAGGGAGAATTATCATCACAAAGTTGAAGCCAGCCTGGGCTACATAGTGAGTTCAAGGTCAGCCTGGAACTGTGAGACCCTGTCTCCAAAAAAAGAGTTTGAAGGA
>PVJA010004062.1:0-82022 GCA_004027025.1 Myocastor coypus | reverse complement strand
CACCTAGATTAAAGTTGGATTTTAAAGGACAAAATTCACAACAACTAAATGAACGGCAGGTGGTGGACAGTGTACCGCTGGTGTGTGTCCCAGGTGGGCGTGTGCCGGTGTGCCAGGTGCGTGCCTGTCCTGCGGGTCCATCCTGCACGGACAGCGTCCTGCTTGCCAGGAAGCCCCCTGCGTGGCGCCCTTGGCCCGCATGGCAGGGCGGTGCTGTCGTCCCTGGAGCTCGGGTCCTCCCGCAGTGGGGAGGCCGGTGCTGCCACAGGGGCTCTGCTGGCTGGTGACTGTGTGGGGCTCCTTGTGGCGAGTGGCCTGGAGCCCAGACCCTGCTGCTCCTGCCCTGACGCTGCCCTGGAAACGGGGCGGGGTCCTTGCGGCGGCCCATGGGGAGCGGCCTCCTCTCCCGCTCCATGCTGGGGCGCAGGGGTGGGGCCCGGGAAACATCGCAGGGCCCCTTCCGCAGAGGAGATGGGCTGCCGTGCTGTCCTCCCGCTCTGCCTTAGAGCGGGGATAAAGCTCCATGCTTCGGCCACCGGGATGCTGGTAGGTTTCTTCGGTCCCAGGCTTGGATTCATGAGGCAGAGTACTCAGCAAAAGTAGCGTCTACAGGGGCTGAGTGCTCGGCCGGGGGTCTTCTTCTCCGGCATTTTAAAAGATGGTCCTCCCGCTCTCCTTCTCCCTCTCCTCCTCTCTCCCAGGAGCAACTCAACAAACAAACAAATTAAAACCGCTTGTGAAGAATACTCAGCAAGGTACTGTTGACTACTGGATACAAGCATGTTGTTTTACAGAAAGTGCTAATAATAAATGTCTGATAAGTGTAAAAACGCTTACATGCATGTCGTGACCAGATACATACAGTAGGATAAACGATTTGCGCGTTGCAGGCTGCATTTTAACATGGGTAGCGATGAGAACGCACTTCCAGTAGACAGCAACAGCTTCAGGTTCAGTCCTTGGTCCTGCGTGCTGTGCTGGCCCTGGAGCCTGGCAAGTGCTAGCTATGGAAACTGGGTGTGGTGGCGCACATCTGTAATCCCAGCACTGGGGAGGCTGAGACAGGCGGATCGCTGTGATTCTGACACCTTGCACCAAATAAACAAATTAATCAATGAAAGATTTTGTAAAAATTTTTAAAAATCAAAGAATATTACTCTTTGTCATATCATTTTTTATCAAAAAAGTCTTGATATGCATAGGAAGAATTTACTGTACTTGGTGTACTGGGTACACAGTGGTATAAACCATCACTATCCTTAATAACATCTGGAGCCCAGGTAAGTAGCGCCCATCTCATTTACAGAGGCAGCTATCTCTGCTTGCACAGGTTCAGAACACGTCATTTGCCTGTGGAAGCAATAACCTTAATTTCTCATACCTGGACGCAAGGCTGGAAAACAGTTGTGGGATTTTGTCTGTCCAAAGTCTTTCCATGATTGTATGGATTAGAGCTGAGGTCCTCTTTTTGAAGGGAGTATTCTTGGCCCCAGCTGCCCCTCAGAGGGCTACGACCTTTCAGTTACGACTGAAGATCTGTGATGGCTTGCGTCTCCAGTGGCCCGCAGAGTCTCGTGCGTGGAAGGTAGCAATGCTGGGATGAAGAATCAGCATATGAGCCTGTCATCGCTATAGCGCCATTCATGGCCAAGGAAATGTTTCAGAGGTCTATGCAGTGCCGCTTTGCAACGTGTAGGTCCTTTGGAACAACTTTTTTTTTTTTTTTTTTTTTTTTTTTTTTTTTTTTTTTTTTTTTTTGCTGTTTAGTTATAGAATACTACCTACCTCCAAGTATAAGAAGCAAAAATGAACTACTTAAATATTTATCAGAAGGCAAACCCCTGTCCAAAATGGAAGGAAGTTAGAATAGAACCGAATCCTGTCATACCACGGTGCTCCTCGGTAACTGCTCCGGGCCAACCAACAGAGATAGCCAACACCTAGCCTCTGTGATGATTCCTTGGCCACCGAGAGGTTCCGCTCTCTAAACAGCTGTACTGAGGGGGTGTGTGGGAAGGCTGACTAGCAACAGACTGGTGGCCTAACCTCTCTGCTCACCGGTTATGGCGCTGAATGAATTCTCAGTCTTTTCCCAAAGTCAAAATAACCACGAGAGACAAAAATGCTTTGTAGCCATTAGGGCGATGAAGAAGCCAAGACAGTATAGCAAAAGAAGACGCCCACCGGAAGGCCTCCACGAGTGCTTTGCAAAACTGCGAGGATGACAGGGTGTGTGTGCTCAGAGGGAAGGGGGATTAATGGTAATGCGTCTTTCTGTGCAATATTCTTTTAGAGATGTAAATTTTCACTATCTATCTATCTATCTATCTATCTATCTATCTATCTATCTATCTATCTATCTATCTACCTATCTGTCTGTCTTTTTGAGACAGGGTCTTGCTATATAGTTCAGGCTGGTCTTGAGCTCACTTTCTGTAGCCCAGGCTGGTCTCGAACTCACACCGCTCCTCCCGCCTCAGCCTCCCAAGTGCAGCCATCACAGGTGTGCGCCACCGTGGCCCAGCTCCCTGTATTCTCTGCTTACATTCTCTGCAGCGCATGACAGCTGACTCTTCTCCTCCTGCCCCGGGCTAGCACGTCACGTATTTTAGCCATGCTAAGGCATACATACTGACAGGAGAGGCTGACGCGGTGTAAGATCTTGCTGATGATAGCTGGCACTCCGTACTTCGTCAGGTAGTTATTGACAGAAGTCTCACGTCATCCTGTGTGAGTGTCCCGGCGAGGTCTGCCTCCTTTACCTGCTGAGTCTTTCTTTCTCCTTTCTCCTTTCTTTGTTGCTTCTTAGGACCTCTTTAGGCACCCTCTGCCTCACTGATAGGAACCGTTGCTTTCTCCAGGTGAGGTCCATTGTAACAAGGAACAGTCCTGCCGGCGGGCTCCTGCGGGAGTCCATGTCTTCGTCCTCAGGGCATCCGCCTTCTGATTCGGCAGGCAAAGCTGTTCTTGTTACAGACCTAGCACCTCTGGTAGGCATATTCCTCTGCTGAGTTTCCATTGCTCAGTAACAAATGAACCAGGAATTCGGTGGCATACATCAGCTCCTCTGAATGATCTCCTTTAGGGGCACATGTGACTAGGGGACAGCTGCATAATCCAGGGCGACCCATCTGTCTTCAGCTGCACGGCATTAGCTGCACCTTGAAGGCACAGGTGGCCCTGAAAAGTAACAGGCCCACAGGGTGGGAAGACTGGGGATCTTTCTCTGTGTGCACTGGGAGTGCGTGATTCTCAGCACTGCCGTGATCACTGTTTGCTATCGTGTGCAGGCCAACCTAATGTTTTCCTCTCTCTTTTTTTCTATTTTAGGGAAGGATCTACAGGGTGTTTAGGGTCACACTACTAGATCAGACTCATAGTGATCCGCCTGTTTACAGCCTCCCAAGAGCTGAGAGTACAGGTGTGTGTCACCGTGCCCAGTCTCAACTGCCATCTCAGCATGCCTTGGGCACAGGGCTGGCACAGCAGGCCCGGGGATTGAACCCCTGGCCCCTGTGCCTGACTGCATTTGCCCGATCAGGTACTTAAACAACTGATCTAAGCCACAGGCCCCTTTATCGTTTCCCATTTATTGAGGGCTTCCTTATAATATTGTGGTGACTTCGCTAAGTGTTTTGTAGAACATATTTAGGAAGTTATTAAATGAAGTTATCTATGAGTTGTATAAACTTCCCCGAAAAACATATTAAATGACCTTCATTAAGTTTTTAGACAGTTTTCATGCTAATTTAACCAAGTCACGTAGCTGAGAAGTCTATAGCAAGGTCCCTCAGCTTTTCCTCGAGGGGGGTCGAAGTCCATCACGTTTTATCTTCCTCATGTAGCACTTTTTTGATAGACATAGATTGGCAAACTGACGATTACTTACTTTCAGAATTTATATTCCTCTGTTCCCATGCTTGCAGTATTTCTAAGGAAAGACAAGCAGCCATCCTAGCTGCTACTCTTCTAGATAATTTCTTTCCCATTTGCTTTCTTTAGTTTTTTCCCTGATATTTTTGGTTATCACATGTTCTTTTTGAAAAATAATTAAAAATTTAAATGTAAATAATTAAAAATTTATACGTGAACAATTAAAAATTTAGATGGCTTTAATTTCTAGATTCCTCTCTGTCAATTTTTATGCTCCTTACCCTGCTTCTTCCGCGTCCCTGGCTCCCACTGGTTTTCCTCCTCTTCTCATCCTGCGGTTTGTGCTGCATGGCTTCCGGCTGTGCTCCGGCTTCCGGCTGTGCTCCGGCTTCCGGCCGTGCTCCGGCTTCCAGCTTGCGCGGCCTCTGCCTGCATTTGCCTGTCTCCTCGCCTCCCCTCTGTCCACGGGATCTGCCCATCGTTCTCCCGTGACTTTGTGAGACCGAGGAAGCCCTTACTGCGCAATCGCAGCTGCAGAAGGCCTCGAGGCCTGGCTTGTCCTTTCGATTTCCGGGTGCTCTTGGCTCTCCTGCTGCGTTTCTTGCTGCTGAGATCATGCTAGTGCGGCAGAGTTCAGGAATAAGCTGGTCCTGGCTGGGCTGCTTTTCTTGTAAGCACTTAATGACTTAATTCCGAGGTCAGCTTCCACTGACTTAACAGCTAGTGTAAAAGGAGGCAGGGCTCCAGGCCACACCGTGGCCGGCCTAAGGGCGAGTCCTCTTCATTCCAGAAGTGGCACCTCTTAAACTCCCTGGAAGTGATGTGTGTGGTGGCACCGAGGCTCTTTGTTCCTTCCATGAGATGCAGAGTTAACTCTACTGTCTTCTGCTCCTGATCAGCATTGGACAACTGACTCGGGCTCTGGGCATACAAGACTTTCATTAGCTTACTGTCACTTTAATACCTCCAAAGACATCTTCAGTACAATGCTCAACGTTTAAAAAGCTGCTAAAGTCATGTGGCTCTCTCTCTCTCCCTCTCTCTCTCTTCTCTCTCTCTCTCTCTCTCTCTCTCTCTCTCTCTCTCTCTCTCTCTCTCTCTTTCTCCCAAAAAAAATTTTTGCTTGACAAATTCCTATCCCTATCCTCATAGGAAATATTATGAGCCATGAAATGTATCTTCTTCATTTTAAAATCCAATTGTTTGCTGTGCTTTAAGTCCACACCTACACATTTGTCTTTGTTTGATCCCCTGCCCTGGGCTAGTGGCAGACCCTGGCCAGGCACCAGTGTTCGGTCTGCCAGGAGACATGGGATCAGGCACTCAGCACATAAAGCAGGCCAAAGGGCTACACTTAAGGCAGTTTTTTTTTTTTTTTTTTTTTTTCTGTCAGCCTAAAACTTTAAATTAATGAAATCATTTAATGTTCCACATGTTCAACAACACAGATTTTCTTTTTTCTGTTTTTATTTTCACTACTTTTTTACTGCTATGCATAAAATCAGAGCAATGAAAATCACTCATGGAGAATACATTTCAGGAAGAGCAGACCCTGACCTTACAAAGTCTGAGATGATATCAAGCAATTATATGCTTTCTTGAGTTCTATCGTGTAGCCTGATTTTATGCCAATTACAAATAATCTTCACACTCACTACATGCTTTTCAGAAAATCATTCTTGAGAATATGCTACGACAGAGCCATTGAGACTGGGCATGGTGGCGCTCTTGGGAGACTGTAAATAGGCAGATCACTACGAGTCTGATCTAGTAGTGAGACCCTGAACGTTCTGTAGACCATCTCCTAAAATACAGTAAATAAATAAATATAAAAAAATAAATTAAAAAAGAATATGGTATGAGACAGATCGCATTTTATGGTAGGAATATAGGTATGAACAAACCAGTTTGCTGAGTTTAAGTTCTGGTAGAAAATATTAGCAAAACTCGACAGAGGAAGGGAAATAAAATATGTCCACATTCCGACTCCTCCCTCTGGCTTTATTTTTAATAATGTATTTAGCACAAGGTCTGCAGGGTCTCACTCCACCGATGGACCCCTGGTGGTTCTGCTGTGTTCAGCCTCCCCAGCACTGGGATCACAGCGAGCGTCAGCACGCCGTCTCGGGCCTGTCTCCGAGCTCCCCAGGGGTGGACCCACATACGCAGTGTCCCTTCTTCCGCTGCAGCAGGTGCTTGGGAGCAGGGAGTTCTCTGGTCAGTCCTAGCACACTACCTCTCTGTGATGGAGAGAATGACTACCCTCTGCGACCATGGACCAATAAGGAAATAAAGAAAGCATTAGCAATTCGTCATTGAAGATTAGTGCACAGCATTTAGGCCATGTGGCTTTTTTTTTTTTTTTTTTTTCTTTAAACTGTGCTAAATGAACTTGCCTCAGACTGCTTCTTGGTGATGAAAAGCTGCCATAGCTCAGCTGTTTCCACCTTCCACAGGCTGGGCACAATCTGCACTTCTCGGCAGCCTTCATATGAGTAGTGCATAGCTATTTCGTCATGTAAAACAGCCTCAAAGCTCAGCGATTCAACTACAAATCACTGATCTAGTCTAGCATTGTAGGAAAAGCCAGGCTGCACTGACCGAGACCAAGTGCACATTGGTGTGTACTGCGGAATTTCCCAGGAGAGTTTCAGAAATACATTTGCTTTGTGCCTTTTCTACTTCATGTATTCTCTTTTGAACTAAATGTGCAAACAAAATATCGCGTCCTTGATCTTGCTGCGGCAGCAGAAGGATGGTGCGTCACCCTCTCAGTGATGAGGGGAGGCCCTGGACGGTGAGTCCCTTGAGAGGTCTAGGCAGCACCAGGGCACCAGCAGCAGTGGGCACAGTGGGTGGGAAGCCAGATGCAGGCAGCATGCAGCCATACGGCAGGGCTGGGACTCAGGCATGCACCGGGTGTAGGGGTGTGGGGGTCGGGGGTGGAGGTGGAGCGTGGAGGCGGGGGAGTGGGAAGATTAGGGAGGCCAGCTGGTCAGGACGGCCCATTGTCTAGGGCCTGCTGCCCCAGGGTGTTGCTGCTGCCCGGTCTCCTGCACTGGACATGCTTTGTGTGTGATCAGAGCGCACCGTGCAGAGTCTTCCACCTCCGAGATCACCGACAGCAAGCGCGAGAGCCATAGGAGTAGCGGGGGTCCCTAATGCCCCTGTAGTCCCCCAGGCAGGAACTGCAGAATGATGCCTGGCCCAGGCCTCCGGTAGCCCTTCCCATGCGTTCAGTGAGCTCTGGCTATGACGTCCCACAGCGGTGGTTCAGAGCCCAGTGAGAAGGGCAACTAGCCTGGCGTGAGGAAGATGATGGCTTTCCAGCTTTTTCTAAAGCTAGATCTGACTCTGCTGCACGTGAACATGCAAGTTTTGGGATTTCAGTCCAGCGTCAGTCCCAGGTGAACAGTGAGGGTCCCACGCGAACCCTCCAATTGCGTGCACACAGGCAGCAAACATGATGGGCTGGGCGAGAGCTATTTCATTCCACACTTACCTGATAAATGTAAGTATAATCTTATAATTACCGTAAAGTGGTGTTTAAAGATCCACAGTGTACAAGATGCTGAGATTATTAGACTCAGCAAATTAATATAGCAAATAAATAAATGTCTATCATACACATTAGTTATAATCCTTTGATTTTTAAAACCCAATATGTTGAGGAATGCAGGTAGGCTAGGCGTAAGAGCCACTTCTAAAGTAGCAGATCTGTTCTTCCGATCACATTTTTTTAAAAGCAGAAGAGTATATAATTGGGCAGTAGCATTACATTTTTGAATCTGCTATACTTATTCACATGCTTGGCTATCCCTTTACTGTTCTATGAATAGCAAGAAAAAAATGTTAGTGTGTATAATCTCTAGCTCCAAAATGTACTTAACTTTTAAAATGTAACCCTTAGACAATGGGTAATTCCCTGCACTGTAACTGGGAGCTCACTCTTCTGAAAGGGCGAGAGAGATCTGGTTCATTTTAAAGAGCACGGGCCAGCCAGATATCCTGGCAGACTATAGCACCTGCTCAGGCAGATGCAGGGATCAGCGTTTGATCCTGGGTATGCTGTGCTGACCCTGCCCCCAAGAGGTCACTGAGAAGGTGCCAGAGGTCACTGAGATGGCACCTGAGCCTGGGCCTGGTGGCTGTGGCCTGAAATCCCATCACCCGGAGGATCACTGCATCTGATCTGTGTACTGAGACTCTGTACACCCTGTGTGCTAAATACATTTTTAAAAATAGAGTGTAGATTAGGCCCTGCAAGATAGCTCAGAGGACAAAGCACCTGCTTAGGTAAGCTCATGGGCCAGAGTGTGATCCCCGGCACCACATGCCGAGCCAGCCCTGTCCTAGGTGAGCTGAGTTGGCCACCAAGACTAGGCCTGGTGTCACACACCTGTAACCTCAGCATTGGGGAGGCTGAAAACAGGAGGATGACTAGGGGTCTGAGCTGTGTGGTGAGACCCTGTTCAAAGGACATCAATTAAAAATAAAGAAATAAAGAGTAGACTACCTGTTCTAACGGGTGTGGCTGCGGAGGGGGGGGACTCGTATTTCTTATGTAGATCTTCCAGGAATACTTACCTGATGGGGACATTTAGTAAAGCCTAAAAAAATTCCTTTAAGATGAAATGCTTATTTGAGCTCTGTGAATGGCACACATAGTTGGTGTCTCACCTGCTATCTCACGGCACTAGAGGCACCTCATCTTCAGGTTCCATTGCCAACACGAAGGTCCAGCTTCTAAAGAAGGCTCCTTGCAGAGGCGCCTAAGATCACCAAGACGCGACCACTCTGCGCGGCTTCACCTCAGCGTGGACTACAAAGGGGTGGCAGGTGAGCAGTGTGCAGCGCTTCATGCCTCCCACAAGAGGAAAACACATGGGCGGTGGATGAGGCTCTGCCCGAGGCCTCTGCGTCCAGCCGGGCCTGCAGAAGAGCGGGGTTCCACACGTGACTGGGGGCGGGGTGGCTCAGAGCCTGTATGCTTGATTCCTCTGACTTCCTGGTCTCACTCACCTTCTTACCTTTGATGTCTCACAGCTCCAAGACTGATTCCCTTCCAGAGCTTTCATATTCGTTATTTTGGGCAAAGTCCGCAGAGAGCCAATTCTGTGTCTTAAGAGAGAAATAACTGCTAGCATCCATAGCACATTGACTACTTGAAAGGCATTTTGCTCACATGATATGAAGTGAAAATACTTTTAAGAATCAGAATCCTGAAACGTCATGATCGTCGTTTGGTGCAAGAGCACGAGCTTCGGGGATCACTTGGGACTCTATGACGGAAGGAGCCCCGGACCATCTCGGGTCAGCGGAGCTGCGCATGTGTGTCCTCTGTCCGGTTTCCCTGGACACAGTCCCTAAGCTGTGTGGGCACTGGCGATGATTTGGACAGAGCTTGCTGCTTCTCCTGAGCCGTCCACCGTGAGATGGAAGGTGAGTGCTGACCAGGTGGGAAATCCTCCAGGGGATCCTGGGCAGGGGCACCATGGGTGTGAGAGGATACCGTAGAGGGGGGGCTGAGGAACCCGCTGGTCCCGAGCGCTCCAAGGGCAGAAGCCAGCCAGGCAGATGGGGTGGGTGGTGCATGTCGTGTGGGTAGAAGAGGGCGGGTGGGGCTCGGGAGCAGCAGTGGGCAGCATAGGACTGAGGTGGCTGCCTCGTGTGGGAGCAAAGGACCACGAGAGGGCTTGTGGGGGTTGCCCTGTACCCCCGTTTCCCAGAACACCCTGGTTCCCACTGCTGGGATGAGTGCTACCTGCCACTCATGGGCACTGTGGGCGGTAAATTCTGTGATGACTACTTGCATTCAGGACAGGACCTGCCTGTGGAAGTGAACAAAGTTGCCAGCACCTTCTGTCGAAGTTCACACAGCTGCGCACGCTGACACAATCAGCCGTTATAAACCCAGTGCTCCAGGATGCTGAGGCAAGAACATTTGTCTAAGTCAAACCTGGACAATTTTGCTATCTAGAGGTATACTTTGAAGAACCAAAAGTAAAAAATAAAATAATAAAATATAACAAAGGTATAAAATGCACTAGGGACGTAGCTTAGTCACAATAGCTGAGTAACACACACACACACACACACACACACGAGAAAGAAAATCAGGTGTATGATTTTTCTGATATTATTTATGAGTTTGGTTTGGTTCTTCATGGAGCTAGAGTGCAGTGATAAACAGAAACACTGAAACAACACCAGAGTTGTGAGGCAGATCTATTTAACAGTGACAGGTATGGGCAAGGAAGCCATTGCTCTCCAAAGCATCACACCACAAAGGCTCAGGGAGGGGTGCTCTTGTGGGATCGGCCCGGAAGTGCTAAGGCAGGGTTCATGGCAGCCTGTGCTTGGTTCTGACAGTTTGCGTCATGGTGACAAGCCACACACCGTAGTGACCAGCTAGGCTGTCCATCACAGTGCCCAGCCATATATCATAGCGACCAGCTGTGCCCCATAGCGACCAGCTTCGTGTCATAGTGGCCAGCTTTGTGTTGTCGTGACCAGCCGTGAATCACAGTGACCCGCTGTGCCTCATAGTCAGCAGCCACTTCTAGGAGACAGAAGTCACAGCACCTCTAGTAGGAGCTATTATCTGAGTAAATAACAGAAACAGAAGTGTCCTGGCTCAGGGCATTTTCTGCCACAGGTCGCCCCTCTTTTAGTTTCCTGGGCAAGTCTTTGCTGGGCATATTACATGTGACCTTCTGAGCCAAGGTCCAGCTAAAAGCAGTAGCAGTAGGACTGTCAGTGGTCATAGCATAATCATGGGTCATCTACCGAGGTTTTCCCTAAGTTGCTCTCAGGAAGAGACATGTTTTCTCCTCAGTGGCCATGACGTCCTATTTCTCTGGCAGGGTCGTGAGGGAGTTAGTGTGACTGAGGAGAGCATCCAGGGTGCATTGAACGCTCACCATTCTTGGCCAACTGTAGGACTGATGACTCTATTCCCTGGGAGCAACGACTCCTCAATTTGAGGGAAAAATCCAAAGCTGTTAGGTGGGTGGGAAGCAAGGCACAGCCAAGGGGAATAGGCATGAAGCCGTCTTGCGAACGGCGGCCGTGAGCTTCAGCCATGCGCGGACTGTTCAGCATCCTGCTCAGCATCCAGGGTGACCAGAGCGGGGCTGGGAGCGCTTTGTCTCTTGAGAGTGAGCCCTGGAGGAGCTATCCAGGAAGACTCGGGAAAGACGGCTCTAAATGTGGATTTGTGACATTTCAGGAGCTCTAGAGGTAACCAATACGTAGCTGGACTTCGGGTGTAGCTAGGCTTCTAGCTGAATGCTTTTGGAGCTGGTTATAAGCTATTCCTGACCTCTTTCAGAGCTTGTGCGAGTTTTTGTGGCAGGACCTTGCAAACTTGGATTGCTCTCTCGGCTCAGGTGAAGAATGCGTCAGGCCAGACCAAGAAGGCATGGATGAGCACTAAATCTGTTTGTGTGTCTCTAAATGGGGAGGAAGTCAGGGCCAGTGGCACAGACGCTGAAGCCCGGGGTGGCCGTAGGAGTGCGGGGCCAGCACACGTCTTGGGGTTGTAGAGCATATAGCGGGGGAAGAGCCGGCTCTGGTTCAGCTGGATCTTCTTGGAGGCCTGGGCAAAGTGCTCTTGGATGGGCTTGATGTTTAAGTCAGTGTGTTCCTGGAGGGGCTTAGGAGCTCTGGGTTGGGGTCACTGGTGGCAGATGTCCAAACAGCACCAGGAAGCAGTTATGGGCGATTTTTGGCCAAAGCAACTTTGCCCAAGGCGACCACAGCATCTCTAGCCTGCTGGACTCCATTCCTGGAAGAATTATTTCCATCTGTAAGCGGGGTGTGCTCAGCATCTGGTGGGGGATTTATGTTTAGGCCAAGTACAGCATGCAGCACCTGGGCAGTTAGGTTGGGGCCTATGGCAAGCTTGCCAGCTGCGGTGGCGACACAGTGGGGAGGGTGCCCTTAGTGGCCGGATCCAAGATCCTGCACAGGGAGCCACCGGACACTCCCAGGGGCTGGCAGGTGGGGCAAACCTCTTCATTTCCATGAATGCAAGGATACAGAGTCCACCGAAGCCAGCAGCCCCAAGGAAATTGTGGAGGTGTTGGCTGCTGCTGTCACCAGTTTCAGCCAGATGTTGTCGCACAGCTTTGTGTCCTTCCAGCAGGCATCATGGTGACACCGATGTCGAGCACAATGGTGCCTTGTGCTGTGAACCTAGT
This sequence comes from Myocastor coypus, assembly GCA_004027025.1. Lineage (NCBI taxonomy): Eukaryota > Metazoa > Chordata > Mammalia > Rodentia > Myocastoridae > Myocastor > Myocastor coypus. The sequence goes on along the minus strand of PVJA010004062.1, from coordinate 69,945 downwards.
ACGGTCTGCAGTGAGGGCTTCTTCAGAGTGGGAAAGAGAGTTCCAGTGCCTCTGGGAGGTGCGGTCCAGGCCAGCTGACTTCTGAGTCCACGACAGGGGCCTTTGCAAAGAGGTGATGGCTCACAGGAGCCAACTGGAGGCAGAAGAAGACAGTCTCTAGGTACAGACAGGTGTGCAGCGGGCTGTGGGTGGCAGAGGCTGAGGTAGTACACATGCGTGGCAGGTGTAGCAGCACCGGAAGCTCACAGATCCTGAGTGGCTTTATAGGCAGGAGAGGTGCACCTTGCAGGCTGACTGCCAGCATTCTGAAGCTCCGAAGCCTCATTTACTTCTTGCTTAGGGGACCATGATGAATCTGGAAGGGACAGAGAAACAGGCTGCCCTGAGGCCAAGTGTGCTGTTAGGTCCTCCATGGACATGGTGGAAGAGTTCCCAAGCCCTGTGGTGACTGAGCACCAGGCCCAGGAGGAGGTGTGGGTGGGGCTCTGAATAGCACAAGGCAATGGCTGAGTTGGCGACAGCACGGAGATCTTGCCCCAGGTGACTACCAGTCTATCAGGCTGCTGTGGGGGTGGTGCTTTCTTGTGCTTTCTGTGACATCTAACATCATGCTGGTACCATCTGCTCTGCTCACTCACATGTTCACTCAGAGGCTGTGCATCTCAACTCTCCATGCCTCCAGCATGATCCTAAGAAGAGGAGAGGAGGCTCTCCATCTGCTGAAGCTCAGCAGGCCTGAAAGACTGACTAATGGCAGTGCCTTGGGGGCCTTACTGAAATAAAAGGCGAGCATGCAGGCAGCAAGGGAGGAAGACAGACAGGCAGACAGGCAGGTAGACAGACAGACAGACAGACAGACAGACAGACAGACAAACTGTGTCTTCATTTTGGGGCGCCATATGAGCCACCAAATCAGGGAATCAGTGATCCTTTCCAGACCTCTGAGAGGACTGAAAAGTCCCAAGGATGAGCCTTCCCGTCAGGACCGTGGAGCCTATGTCCAGTGACCAAAGAGATCAACATGGTCGGTCATCCCGGCCTATGTGCCAGGTGCAACGACAACAGAAACACCAAAATGGTAGGCAGGATTTTGAGGCAGATTTGTCTTACATAAACAAGCAATGGAGGGATCAGTTCCATAATGTCAGAGCCCAGAGGCTCAAGGCGGATAGGGTTTGCAGAGGGAATTGCAAAAGTAGAGTACTTGTCTGTTTTTGATTGGTTCTTACGGTGTGCCTCAGAGTGGCCAGCCATTTCTAGGGGACATTAGCAACAGGAACTGGGAAAGGGACAATTACCAGGGTGACATCCAAACTGGACGAGGGGGCATCTTCTACTACAAGTCAGCCAAAGCCCTGCGGACATGTTTGTTTTATAGTAGCTACACGAGGATGAAGAGTAGGAAAATTAAAGTTGATTGCAACCAATTCTTCGTCCAGCATATAATATATTACTGTTTTAGCATGCAGTCAATGTAAGATCATTACGGAGAGATTAGAGACCCTTGTTTCTGGTCCTGCAATCTTATGTTCCTTTTTGTTCTACACTGGTCCTACTTCCAGTGCTGGATGGCTGCACGTAATTATCCATCTGCTGGAAAGTACAGATTCTCAGATCCATACCTTGAACATTGTGTTGACAAAAAATTTTCAGCCTGGAGTTTTAACCCTGATCTTCCTCCGTGGCTGCTTCCAGAATGAGATTTTATGAGTCAAAGAGTGATCTGTCTCCCATTTCCATGACTCAGGGATGAAAGACCAGCCAGACATGCATGTCCACGCATTCATCATCCTCCCGGAAAGGCCTGACGTTTATTTAGATTATAAATCACACAGAGTCATACAAACCATGCAGCACGTCTGATCCCAGACCCAATATCGAATGGAAAGGGAACCATAGTACAATTTAAGACAGTCAAGAGTTAGAAAATGGTATGTTTCTCCCTTCACATACCTGCAATGTGATGATGGGTAGATTGTCTACCAAGGCTGCATCTGCATAATAACGAAAATACCTAAAGACCCGGCCGGGGACACATAATGTAAGTAAATTTATGGCCGTAGCCATGGATGGCAGTTTTACTCCTGTGATGGAAATGTGAACAAAGACTATTATTTTCAATTTTATTGCTTTCAAATGTCAAGAATTTATATTAATAAATTTTACCATCACGTTATAAAGGTCAACTTTCAGGTGCTAGTACTATATCATTCCACTGTGTTTTCTTCTTCAGAGTATACTTGGTATCCTTGACCTCAGGACGCAGTATGTGGAAGAGGGACGGAGACTTCATTAACAGCCGTCTCCGTTTACAGAAGGGTTACACTGGAAAATTGCTTTCAGAACCCTAAGACCAAAAAAAATTTTTTTACGGAACAATTTCATAAAGTGTGTATTTCTTACAAGTTTTGCCAAATGTAGTTTTTTCTTATGAAAATGCCTAGAACTAGAGATGCAATGTACAGTGAAGAACATGTAACCAGTGCATAACTCTGCCCCTTAAAGGACACCATTTACTGTACTTACAGATCCTTGGACGTGTGGCAGTTTCACAGTTCTGGAGCGCACAGGCCTTGGTGTGGATCTAAATTCTGTTTCCTCCCTGCAGCTTACTCCTGCCTCCGTGGTCTTGGTGTTGAGTGGGGCCACTTTTTGTCAATACAGAAAGTTCCATGGCAGTGTGTTGGGCTTCAGATCTCTAACAACATCTTATTTCTTAGTCCCTTTATGTCCACTTTCCCTTTTTATTTATTTATTTATTGGCAGAACCAGGGATTGCACTTGGGTCCTTCCGTTGGCCAGGCAAGTGCTTATTCTACTGAGCGATCTCCTTAGCCCCCTCTTTCTCTTTCTGTCCTCTTACAAATATCAATTTTTATCATGACCAAATAACAACGACAACTTTACCGTCTTAGCTATGTGTAAATATGCCCCTGGGTGGCGTTGGGACTGTTTACATAGTCCTACAGTGTGGCCCACCACCCTTTCGCTGAATATCTCTACCTGTCAAATGGGAACTGTGATCATTACAGATGCGCAAATAAAAGCCATGATGCCTTTCCTCTTCTTACCTGTTACCTTGTCGCTGCCAAAACAAAGTAAAGCAAAACAAAAGCTGGGGAATGTCATGCGCCACTGAGGCCACAGGGGAAGGGCTGAGGTGCCTAGGGATGTGTGGCAGTGGAATGCACCGACGTTCTTGGTGTTAAACACAGGGTTCGTGTAGCAGCCCGCGTTCCACTTCTGAGCAATCCGAGCAGAACCATTCCCAGTCACACCTGGCCTGGGTTACTGAACTGCACTTCAGTGTCCCAGGGGGACAGGATCCTCTGAGAGACCCTTTCATGCCACCCTCCTGTAGAGAGCTCTTTAACCCCGGAATGAGCAGCTTCCTTATTGGCCCAGGGCTGGGTGTGCTTTTGGAGGAAAAGCTTTCAAGTCTAAATCTCATGAACTCTGGGATAGTCATCTTGGGTCCCCCTTCGGGACACTTCTGTTGTGAAGGTGGGTAAGTGTATTCCTCAGTCACATCAGTGCTTCACCCAGATGGCATCTCCTTGTGAGGACTAAAGTCTGCAGAGAAAGTGAGCATACACATAAAGTCGCGCATGGTTCCCTCCTGGACCTCAAGCCACCGGCTATGTCCTGGGGTCTCATTTGACTTCTGGTGCACGAGATCGAGCCAGAACCACCTGGCACCTTGTGCTGCAAACCCACCAGAAGTCTGCTTAACAAGAGACTCTGTCCTCACACTGAGCTGTGCAGATCCGCACATGTACCTACGTAAGAGGAACCCACAGATAGGCAGGTCCAGGGCTGGCGCCTTGGCAACGCGCAGTCCAGACAGCTCCTGCTCTCCTCTCTCACCAGGGCCTATGCCATTTATTTCCTTTATAAACAAATAATTTCAACAATTCTAGATCCCCCACGTGTTTCCCAAAGCAGCGGTTTCAGGGGAACCAAGTGACCGTCTGTGAAGCTAGGTGACACTGTTTCCCTCTGGCACGATCACATTGGGAAAGAGAAAGCCTTCCCCAGGATCGCGCCAGTGGCAGCCACCTTTTTGGCTAGAGATCCTTTCCCAGGTGACCTCGAGATGCGAAAGGAGACGTCGTCACGCCGAGGACTCCGTGGGTGAGATTCCTGATCTCTCTTGTGTGTCATGCAAACGTCGCTGTGCACCACAGCCCGCTGTGTGCCCCATGCGCGCCTCTGTCCACAGTCCTGTGATCCTTCCTTGCCCAAGAACCAGCCTTCCTCTCCCCGTTCTTGAGGTTCCCCTGTTGTGGACTCAGTGCTTAGGGCTAACCCCATGGGTGCTATGTTCTGAGGATACAACACAGTAGTTGGCAGGTTAACGGGATCAAGGGGTAGGAGGCTCTGGGGTAGCACTGGGCTGTGGCTGAGAGACCTGAGGGGTCACCGCTTCCACTCAGCACTTACTGAATGCTCACAAATAAGTGCTCCTGAGAATGCACTGCACACCGCCCTAGTCAGGGGCCGGAGTTAGGCTGGTAGGGCACAGTTCTAACTCCTGTTAAAACTGTTCTATGAGCAGCTTGACAGGACTCATGGGAATGCCCTATGGAACCAATGTGTCCAGGCCTTGAGGTGAGCTTGGGGGAGAAACACGAGGCTGCGCTACTTCCTGCTGGGGCATGTGTGGTGCACACGGAACTGGGCAGACGGTGTTTGCAGGGAGACCCTGGTTCAAACAGACCTTGGTTGGAACAGACTTTGGTCACAGCTGCGGTGTGACTGACCCACACAGCATGATTAGAACATCACATGAGAGCGTATCCAGTCACCCACTCACGTGTTTGAGGTAACAGCATAGAAATCTGGCATGGAGCGAAAGGCTCCTACAGGATATTGAGAGCTTCCCATCTTCTTTCTCAGAACCTCACTGGTCAGTCATTTTATAGAATTCGTAAATCTACCCATGGCTAGTCTGACTAAATGAAAATGTAGTGCATGTATCACACACAACAGAATCTACTTGATAAGAACTCTTGTTTAACCTTTGCACTTGGCACAATACGGAAAACTTTAACGCATTTATTGCTCTCCTGCAGTTTACTCTGGAATGCCTGCCGCATCAGAAGACAGAGTTGTTTCACAGTGCTGCCTTGCCTGGCTATGTGGGCATCTTGTTCCCAGTCTGAGGAGAAGCACTCCTCTCCTACGTACTGTCAATCATGTATATTCCTGCTTGACGTACAGAAGACAGGGCTGAGCCTGGACTTTGTGATGATGAGTTTGGCACCCAAGACTCAACCCCAAGCTTGCCCTGTGGCAGTCTCACCACGCTGGCTTGCTCAGTGAGAGAAAGTGATTGTCATCATGTGGAACTAGAGAGGGACGGGCTCCGCCTGGCCTCTGCAGATTTCCTGGCTCTGAGGGAAAGTCCTACTCCACGAATGACACATGTCTCTGGAAAAGCGAAGGCATTCTTTCTAGACTCGGGGAGAAGGAAACAATCGGGGGCTTCAGTTGTGTCTGGGATAGAAGCAGTCCTCGGGGACTCCCTGTGGGGCAGCAGTCAAGGGTCCTAGGTCACGAGCCCGTGACAGCAATGGTTCCACACTCCTGCGGAGTCAGCAGCTCGTTCTGCCTTCCTTGAGGCTAGAGTGGAGGGAAAGGCAGCCTGGGTAGAGGCTGGAGTGGCGTCCAGGCCGAAGGCAGCCGGCTCTCCTATCCCTCACGCTCTCAGCCTGCTCTGCGTGCAGGAGGTACTCTGCTGCTCATGCAAGGCCTCCTGGGAGGGGATTGGGTGCTCCCTTCCACCCCAGTGAACTACTTAATGCAGACAAGTAAAGCAGCCTGGAGGGCCCTGGGAGCTTCCAGGGTATCTGAGTGTAAAGGAAAGCTGGCGGGGCCATGGCGAACACTTCCCACTGCTTCGCGACTGCAGAGGTGCAGGGCCTGGGGAGCCAGGGGTCTGCTTAGAGCCTCTGGTTTCCCCCTATGCCTATGGGCTAGAACATCATGGGCTGTATTTGAAAAGATTCACTTTATCTCAAATCCACAGACATTCACTACCATGTGCCTGGGCATGAAAAGTTACCATTTTCAAAAGATTTGGAGCGGTGCTCATCCGCTGCCAGGAGGAGGTGAGCGCGAGGCCGTGTGGTGTGCTGGGAAATCCATGTTCCCACATCTGGAGGTCAGAGGGCATGCACTCCTGCGCACTGGTGACATATTGTATCGTAGCTCTGATGTTAAGGCTCAAATATGCCTTCAAAAGTGCTCATACAATCGCTGTGAACCTCACCCTTTGGGCAAATTTTTACTTGCTGAACCAAATTCTGCGATTGCCTTGCCATGTTCTGCATTCCTTTTTTCTACTTAAAATTGTGCAAATCTGTGTTTCCTTGGTGAGATGAAGAGAAGGCCGAGTGTCCCTCTGCTATCTGCCCTAGTGCTGGTGGAGGCTGGGTTTCTCCTTTTAGCCACTAAATTGTGTTCTGGTAAAGCTTCCTGAGAAACGCTGCAGCTAAACCTGAGTTACTGCGGACGGGCCTTTCCTCCTGTCTGAGCTCCGAGTGGGCTTTAGCGGAATGCTAAGTGGGTGGACAATACAATGAAAAATCAGCGCGACCTGGGAGTGACATCGAGTATCCGTCAGGACCAATGCCCGCGCTGTGCACAGGGGATGTCTGGGGTGCAGGACGTAGTGTATATTTTAGGCCCATTCTGTCTCCTTAAATTGTACATTGGGGCGTCCTCCTATGCATGGCCCGGCATTCTCTGGCGCATCGCTTTGTCCCCGAAGTCCTTGTTCTCGCGGCTGTGCTTGCTGCAGCTAAATGTGATCAATTGTGTCTTGTAATCTTACCCAGCTCCTGCTCCTCCCTTTACTCTTTAGATTGTTTTAGAAATGCAGCCGCCTCCAGGGCTCTGCAGCTGGCCACTGTGCGCCTTCCAGGATAATATACAAGCCTTGTCACTTACTGAAAGAAAGGAAGGACCCAGTCCAGTGACCTCCTCTGTAGCCTCATCAGCACCTGTGGGCCTGGTCCTCGTTCTAAACCCTGCTGCCAGTGGTGACTCACAGAGAGAGGGATAAACGAGAGGCTAGCAAGGACCCGGAGGCTTGCTGTGGAGCTCACTTAATGCGGGAAGAGTAACTGAAACAGAAATGAAGCCGCGCTGTCGGTGAGCTTTCACTGTGTGACCGGGGATCACACAGACGGGGCTCCTTGGCACCCCAGCTCCTTGTCTCTCTCCAAGCCCAGCAGCCCAGGGTACACACTTCTGTTTTCACGTACAACCCACGCATTGTCCCAGCACAGAATTTTGTCAACAGTAAAAACAGTGTGAGAGCCACAACGACTTCACTGTGTGATTGCCAAGTGCGATTTCCTGGCTTAGATCTTGGCATGAAGCGTGCACGACCCCCAGGTGTGCGAAGCCTGCATCTGAGGACTTGGCTCCAGGCGGCCGCCGTGGCCACTGGCGTGGGCTGAGCAGCTGCGCCACCCACGCACCTGACGCTCACACGGGCCACACAGGGGGCTCCCGTCATAGGCCACCCCGCTGGCTGCTGGTGTCTTTCCCATTTCTGAAAACGCACCGGGCGCCTCTCCTTTCGGTGAGTACTGCATTCTCAGTAACAGATTTCCTCATTTCATTCTTCTACCGAAGCATGCTGTGGATCTTCTTTGCTCCAGAGATGCACTGCCATAGACGGCGTATTTCTGAGGTACAAGCTAGCCCAGAGCCTGGGCCGGGCTCCCGGAGGGGCTGGCCCTACCACCAGGGCTCTTCGGAGTTGTGCTGCTGCTGGTGCCGACCTCCCTCAGAACGCAGCCCTGAGCTCCTCTTTGCAGCGACTCCTGCAGGATCTTCCGAGGTCTTCCTCGGCTCTAAAGCAATCGTTCCCTTTTGCTCTTGTTCTACTAGAGATTGAGATGGGGAGAAGCACGCTGGTGCAAATCAAATTGCTTATCTGAGGGGAAAAAAAATTACTTTAGGCTGAGGATGAAATCGCAAAGCACCAGCCACAGAAACACCTGCTCCTGCTTCCCTCCCAGGCTTCCTCCTCCTCTCACCGCAACTCTGAAAGGACTGAAATTTGCACAGATGGGGTCACACAGGATCCCTTTTGCTCAGTATTATGAATTGTGATCAAAACATATGGCAATAAATTAAGTTAAAAATGCAAATTATAGAGAAAGCCTAAGTGCTATATGAATTTCCCTTGGAGTCCCCTCCTTGCTTTGGTCCTACGGATCCCCTCATTCTCGCCATGTTCTGCAGCCATTCTGGAAATCCTCTTCCGCTCTTCCAGTGCCTACGCAATGTGACATTAAATCAAATGCATGGTGACGCTGCTGCCCAGTCCAGCCAGTGGAATGGAAGGATTGCTGACGTGTAACGAGGTCTCCCTGTGTACCTTATCCATAAGATTTGGCAGGCTATGATTTATGGTTTCTTATGGCTGGTGGCCAGATGGTCCCCAAAGCCTCATGTGGTCATAGGTGGTGGCTCTCTGAGGTGGCTGAATCTAGGGTGGGCGGTGTTGAGCAGCCTGAGCATGAGTGCTTCCAGACCTAGGAGTGTGCACCCTGGAGGGGACACGAGGGAGAGGCAGGCCGCTGTTGCTGCCTTCTTCCTTCTGCCTGCCCTGGCCTGCCACACCCTGTGGTGCTTCTCTACCACCACCTCCTCGGTGCCAGCCGGTCCTGAGCTGAGACCTCCACAGACCCGGAGCTGCGTTAAGCCTTTCCCTTTCAAGTGCTGGGTATTTTCTCTCAGCAAAGAGAGATCCAACCAAGGCACGGTCCTTCCCGAAGTCCAGGTGACCACGGAATGTGGACGTCAGTCAATTAGGGACAGAAAGGCAGCTGGCGTAGCGCAGGAAGGAGTGTTTCAGAACTGCTTCAGAGCGTGAGGAAAGCGAGGTGGCGGATGCGCTGAAGATGAGGGACTTTGAGGGGAAGCGTGGGTCTCTTGCTGTAATAATTGGGAGAAGTGGAAGGCTTGCCTCATTTTATTATGGCTTGTAGATTTATGAGGTGCTTTCATTTTGCTGCTAATGGCTGCTGCCGATCCATTCCGACTTCCATAATACTTAATTTTCATTATGTAACAGACTCTCCGGGAGCAGCGGCGCAGGTCCGAGCCCGAGGTACTCGGGGGACGTAGACAGAAGAGGAGCAAGTCAGCCTGGGCAAGGGAGTGAGCTTCTGCCTCAGGAGGAAACGCGCGTGCCAAGGGCAGGGCCGGGGCCCAGCCTCGCTGCAGTCCTTCACCAGGCCTGGGAGACAGCAGGGACGCTCAAGCGGGAAGCAAACCGGATGTCATACTTCCGTCCTCAATGGCGACGCTGTGGGCGTTCTGCCCCGGGCGCTCCGGTAAATTCCGTGTACACAGCGCTGCTGGCTTTCCTTCAAGTGCGAGGGGAAGGAAGGCCGCAGCTCTGAGTATGCTCTGAGGTAGCAGGCGCAGCGGCTGCCTTCCGCAGGCAGGCTGTGGCTTGCAAACCTGCTTCGCCAGACTCTTGTTTAATCAAGGTCAGACTCTTGTTTAATCAATGACGAGGTCACGGTGGAAGGGTAACATCTACCTAACAAAACATCGATGACAGGAACAGGGCCAGGCACGCCTGTGGATTTGTTGCTCTATGGACGCTCGCTTTTACTGAAAAGATCGCCAAAACTTCTCCGCTGCTTTTCTTTCTGCAGACACTTTCACAGCTGACTGAAGTACAAAGGCCTTTTACTGCAAGAGGAAGATGCTTTAATAATTAACCAAAGGTGAAAGCTGTTAATTTCCATTCAAATAAGCTTTAAACTTTTCAAACAGTGGACAGGAAGACAGGTTGAAGCCAACGCATATACTGAGAGATAACGAGGTATTGCGAGGTGGTGGTCAGATCAGACTGCAAGAGCGTGAGAGCTCCATTGCCATCAGGCTACACCGGTCCTGTCTAGGAAACAAGCAAGCGCAAGCCCAGAAGAGGAAGGAGAGGCGCTGCCTGCGCAGCAGCGCGCGCCTGTGCCACGCACCTCAGGATGCACTCTGGGTCAGGAGCCGGTCATGAGATGGCCAGACAGAGCTGGCTACCAAATGCTATCTGGATCTTTCTTAAGCAGAGTCTCACCAACATACTTAAGGTGAGACACAGCCCATCCCCTCGGCTCTCTCTTCCCCGATGGAGAGGAAGCACGTGTCATTGCCAAGCTGCTATGCTATTTGTTATGTGACATTGGGAAGATTTTTTTTTTCAATTGGTACCAGGGATTGAACTCAGGACCTTACACTTGCAAGACGAGCACTTATTCTACTGAGCTATCTCCCCAGCTCAGGGAAGAGTATTTTAATAGCCTCAAAACAAGTAATGTTTATAAAACACAATACAAGATAGAGTATTGGAAGTTAAATGGATCACACCTGGTGCAACTTTCCTGTGGTTTCCATGGCTCTGGGAAGGAGACTGCATTCCTGTTCATCACCCAGGGAAAGCCTGGAGAAAACGAGCAACATTTTAAAGGAAGCTTGTTTGAGAACCAAATTGCTTGTGAAAGGAGCATTTTAAAAGTCCAGTGGTAGGTAGCTCAGTGGTCTAAGCACCTGCTTGCCAAGTGTGAGGACCTGGGTTCAATCCCTGGCCTGTGCGTGCCACTCTGGCCTTGCCCCTGGGCACACCGAACTGGCCCCTGAAACCAGGTGTGGTGGCACACTCTTGTAATCCCAGTGCTTGGAGGCTGAAAACAAGAGGATCCTGAATGGGTCTGAGCTACATAGTAAGGCTCTGTACCAAGTACATAAATTTTTTTGAAAAATAAAACAATTAAAAAAATCTCAAGTATTGTGGTATAATGTTGATAATATAGTTATTAATGATCTTGACTACTTTTCTCTTTTTGCTGAGACAAAATACCCAATGCCCCAAACTAAGGAAGAAAATGTGTATTTAGCTCACAGGTTGTGGTCGTTTCAGTCCATGATCAGCTGGCTCCAAGGCAGAGTGGCACGGGGCACAGGGGCAGCCGTTCAAGGAGACAGAAGGCGGCACAAGGAGCAACAACGAAGGGGGCGGGAGGGGGCGAGGGCCGGCTGCTTCTCTTCCCTTACCATACAAACAGGCTGCACACCCAACCCTAGTGCTGACAGAACTAGTCACAAACTCTAGATTCAGTTTCCACCATCCAGTCCTGAACCCACAACGGCGTGAGGCTTTGGCAGGGCATCTAGACACAAGCAATAGCAGACACACACAAAAATAACACAAAATGAACTTTAAGAAGTATGAATAAATGTTGATGTTCAGCTGTATTTTCATTACACAGTTTCAGAAAAAAAAAATTATTTTCCAGTAATGTGATAGTTCAGTATCCACCTCCAACACTGTCACACAGAACTTGGCATCCACCCATGGAGGCCATGACAACTGTGCTTTAGTCAAACATTGTGAAGAACGTACAAAGAGAAGAACCTGCTAGAAAAATAAAGGATCCAGCAGAGCTACTGTTTGGGCCTCAACAGCAGTGAATGCAGACTGCAGTTTTCCATCATGTTAGGTTCACAGAACCTCATCAGAATGCACTGGGCACTGTCCCATGTCTGTATTAAAAACGACATGTTTGTGTCTTAACTGTGAATCTTAGGGGAAACCTTCCTCTTGAATCACACCCAACCGGAAACGGTGAGGATTGGCATTATGATGCTCGCAAGACAGGGTGTGGCCGCATTTAAGTGGACCATCAGAAGAAAAGGAGGGCTCGGTGGTAGAGTTGGCGACATTTCCCCCCCAGCTTGTGGCAGTTTGTTCCACATTCAAACAGTGACGGGGCAAGTAGCCCAGCGGTTCTAGTGACTTAATTCTTGCAGCACTGGCCAGGCTTCTTTTCCCGTTAGGCGCTATCGTAGCCCTGGAGATAAAGGTAAGTAAGCGAAAGGCAGAGTCACCAACTAGAACTCCAACCACGTGTCATTTCATTCCAGGAGACAGTTTCCACACTGCCTATAATTAGTGAGTCAATTATGCTAAGATGACATTAGAGCCGTACTTGAAAGTACTAAGAGCAGGCTGCTAGGGAAATCAAACTCCAGGATGGATGTAAGAATTTGCACAGGGCAGTTGAAGTAGGTGTCCCAGGACTTTATGTTAAGCTCACCAGAATGCGGAAGGTTCGTTTCCCATAAGGAGAAAGTCAGTTATAGGCATCCTGGTGTGAGACCAGGTGACAGCGAATGGAACCAGGCTTGTGGGTGTGCTGAAGAAGAGGAGGAGGAGGAAGAGGAGGAGGAGGAGGAGTGGGGAAACAGAAGGAAAGGCGAGAGGGAATCAGCAACAGAGCACCACAAACTCCGCCTTCTGCTATAGAGCCGTCTGTCAGCGGACTATTTCCCAAAGCCAGGCCCATGCTGGACATCTGAGTCCTGACTTCTGAATCTCTGTTCCTCCATAGGAGAAATGACAATACAATGACAGTTATTGGAACTAGCTTATTTTCATAACTCTGCAAGTAACCAAGCCTTTCACACTGAGGAGAAAATTTATTCAAGCATAATGTCTGAATCGTGATAAAACGAGAAGTTTGGCCTTGGTGCCTCTTGTGCTCTGCCTCAACTCCTCAACGGGCTGGAGCAGCAGCCGGCAGCCACTGCCAGTGAGCACCTCAAGCACTGCCTCAGAGGGCTGTCCCCTGGGCACCCGGGTGGCTGCACGCTCCCCAGGGACTCGCCCAGGAGACCTTCTCTTCTCATGATGATGCAGAACTCACTGCACCTCAAACAGCTCCTTGCTCGGGTGCCACAGAGCCAGCAGGAAGCTGCAGGCAAGCAAGCAAGTGAGCAGAAATGGAAATGGGTGCATGGACAATGAGGCCTCTGTGTGGCTCCTTGCGAAGTTCTCACACAGTTCTGGAAGTCCAGAAGCCCGCCATGGGCAGGGCTTCAGCCATGCATGGAGCCCTGAGAAGGCGTAGGGGCACGCACCACCAGCCGCCCAGGAGGGCGTGTGAGGGGAAGAGCCCTGCACTCCAGCACAGTCTGCTGGGTGTGGAAAGCGAGTGTCCTCTGACACGGAGCTTTGGTTTGGCTTTTTTACTGCCTGGAATGGGACTCAGGACCTGGCCCTTGCCAGGCGTGGTTGAGCTGCTGAGCTTCATCCCTGGGTTCTGACACCAGGTTTACACCAGGATCCAACAGCTCATCTCGGATGCCAGCCCGTCAAGCTTAGGCTGCACTTGAGCTCCACGGGATCAGGAAGGGCACCCCAGCAGACTGCGTCACACTGAGTCGCTGGGCAAAATGGGGTCCCAGAACAAGGAGGCCGTTGTGTCAGAGAGCCAGCTGGGATCCCATGTCTCCTGCAGCAGTGATTACCACAGCCTTGGTGTGAACTCATGGGGGCTGCTTGGGACTGGGAGGATGCGGAACACGTGACTTAAAACTGAAGAGCCCTTTCTGCTTTGGACTGGAAGACCCCATCATCGTATCGGCACAGCAGGACCTGGAGAACATTAGGCCTGTGAAGTACGGCCCGCTGAGGAAGACGAGCGCAGCATGGTTTCATTGCCAGGTGAAATCTGAAGAAGCAAGGAGGCCTGAGGGCACCAGGAGAGGCTGGGGGGTGTGGAATAGGGCGACAGTCCTCAAAGGGCACAGCGCTTCAGTAGGCGGAATCAACCTGATGCACTGTTTTCTTCGGGAAAATATGCATAACATGATGGATATAGCTTAGTGAGGAGTACTTTCCCCTAGATATCAAGAAAAATAATTTTCAAATGTTCTAATCACAGCACAATAAATCTTCAAGAGATTGGTATATATTATTTAATCATGTCATGTTGTATTAACAATCATAGAACCTCAAAAAATTTGCCAGAGCTCATATATAGAACACACACATACACAATTGCAATTAAAAATGAAAGCAAGTTAAGATAGAACAATATGAGAAACAGAGAAGGAAACAAAGATGGAAAATGAAAGGGAGGGAGGAAGAGAAGGAAGAAGGTGAGGAAGGAAGGAAGGAAAAAAGGAAGGAAGGGTGGAAGGAAAGAAAGAAAGAAAGAAAGAAGGAAGGAAGGAAGGAAGGAAGGAAGGAAGACAGGCAGGCAAACAAGCCAGCCTGATTCTCATCCAGGAATTCAATATGTGAAAAACTACTTTCAGAAAATAAAGATATACCTAAGGATTCTTAGACAAAAATTAAGAAAATTGGAGTGAGCAGAACACCCCCCCCCAAAAAAAAAAGAAAAGAAAACTGAGGTACGCCCTTCATATGGATAAAAGCTCCCTGAAATAGGAATTCTGTGTCGCTTGCTATTCATTCCTTGCTGGGACAAATTATCAGATGCCCAGCATTAAGGAATGAAAGGTTTACTTAACTCACAGCCCTGTAGGTCTTAGTGTATGCTCAGCTGGCTCCAAGGTAGAGTGGCACATGGCAGAGAGCAGCCGTTCACGGTGGCAAAAACAGCAAAACAGCAAGAGCAAAACAGGGATGAGCAGTGGTTGCTGTGTCAGAGAACAATTCACCCTTTCTAATTCTGCATCCAGGGTCACTGCCCCCGGCTGGATATAGCACTCATGCCTATAATCCCAGCAGCACTCACACCTGTGATCCCAGCGGCACTCTTACCCGCAATCGCAGCAGCACTCATACGCACAAGCCCAGCAGCTCTCACAACCATAATCCCAGTACTGGGTCGTAAATTATTCACAAAGTGTAGAGGCCCACTGCTCCATCATCGCATGAGGCTTTGAGGGGAAAACTCTAACAACCTCAAATCCACATTAAGAAAAAACAAAAAGCTAGTCACGTAAATGTGAAGGACAGCTTAGGCGCGCTTTTGTGTTTCTAGCCATTTCTCCGAGCTACTTTCAAGGGTAACTTCATGAGTCGATCGTGGCCTGGAGCACTCGCTCCTTCTGGCAGCTCCCGAGCACAACCGTGGATCCCAGTGCAGTCTCCTCTCTGGGGCTGATGGGAGTTTCCTCACCACAGCACCAGAGCCAGGCTACCGGGGCTTAAACCTCCACTGATTCAGGCGAGTTAAAATGTACAAGGAGTGCACAGCGAACCGCTGTAAGGACACCAGACAGTGGCTTGGGGATGCCCGAGAGTGTAGTGATGACACATTGTGAGCTGAGAAGCAGGACTCTAAATTCGCCAGAGGGATAAGAGAACCAGGAAGGAAGAGGAAGCTAAGCATTCTTATTTGTAGATGGCAGAATTAGGCAAGCAAAAGTCCTGAAGTGTCTGCAAACATGTTAAAATTCAGGTTGCTCAGTACAGTTCCACAGCCCAGGTAGGTATGGAATGACTGAGTTGGTTTTCTTTATCTTGCACAACAAATTTAAAAGGCTAATGAAGTAATAAAATTTTGAGTGATGTATTTTGAAAAGTAATTATAATATTCGTATTTGAGAAAAGAAAAACAACAAATTGTATTTTTGAAAAAATAACAGAAGACCCAAACACACTGAAGGACTTCTCTGAGACAAGGGCTAAAAAGATACCCTTAAGATGGTCAAACTCCCCAAGTAACAATGGAGGCAACGGAATTGTATCGAATGCTGTGCCTGCTTCACCTAGGCCTGGTCCTCACAGGGGAGTATTTTCTAAGCTGCGGACCGATGCGTCTCTGTGCAGTGCAAGACCTTTCTCCATGGAGGAGCACTGTTTCCTGATTTATGTTTCTTTTGTTGTGAACATGAATTTGACAAAGATGCTCTTTCAGAATCTTTCTTTCTTTCTTTCTTTCTTTCTTTCTTTCTTTCTTTCTTTCTTTCTTTCTTTCTTCCTTCCTTCCTTCCTTCCTTCCTTCCTTCCTTCCTTCCTTCCTTCCTTTCTTTCCTTCTGTTGTAAGGAAGGGTCTACGGGGTGTTCAGATTGTCACTACTAGATCACACTCAAAGTGATCCACCTGTTTACAGCCTCCCAAGAGCTAGGACTACAGGTGTGTGCCACCACGCCCAGTCTCAACTGCCATCTCAGTATTCCCTGGGGGCAAGGCTGGCACAACAGGCTCAGAGATCAAATCCTGGGCCCCTGAGCCAGTTTACATGCTGTCTAATCCACTGAGCTATTGGGTAGCCCTAGACTTTAACTCCAGAGAAAATTATCAAGATGCAAAGGGGAACATAAATTATAATTAGTGATTTTAATTCTATTGAGGTAACACCTTCAGGGCTACATACATACCCTAGGAAGTTATCTAATAAGAGAACAATGCACCGCGTGATGAGCAGATAGCTTGGCGGTATATCTGCTTTCACCAAGACAATCGCTTGCGTTCATGCGGTTATCAGCACAAAGCAAATGTGACACCTGGTATGGCATTGCTCTGTCCATGTGGCATTCCCGCAAGGATTTTGCTCTTAATATTGCTTCTGTTACCAGTGGTTGACTAGGATGCAGGCTTTGTGTTTCATCATGATAAAAGAAAAGGGAATACAGCAAATGAGCTAGAAAAGAGAAGAGAAAGGAGAGGAAGAGAGAGAGAGAAAGAGGAACCAGGAGCACAGTATGTATTTTATGATTCATAGCATGGCAATTGTTCTATTTTATTATCCATTATTATTAACTATCTACTGCACATAATTCGCAAATTACATTTTATCATAGGTATTTCTCGGAGACACTGTCAGGTTCAGAACGCTTCTGGGCAAGCCTTGGAGGTCGCATTCCGAGCCTCCTGAAGCCTTGGGGGCACTCTGCTGATGTTGCCTAATTCCCTTCCTCACAGCCTGCCCGCTTTCCGTACGCGTGCACCTAGGTGTACATTTACAAGGGCTCCTGCTGCTTCACACTTGATGTTGTTTCCAATGCATCCATCTTTATTTGCAGCTGCAAATTTAAGTAAAGTAAATAGCAGTGGCTCACGCCTGAACTCTAATAGACTATTTTTCACCATCTGGCTGAATAATTGCATTAATTAATACCCGGTTCTGATTGCCAGAATTCATCAAGCACACTGCTTCGGAGATGGAAGCGTTCATTATGATATGAAATTCCCTGCGAGAAATGCGTCTGAGAAGCTGTCGGAGCACACGCTTTGCAGCCGTGGCTACAAAACCCACTTGGGTTTGCGTAGTTTTCAAAGCAAAGAAAGAAATAAGGACTCCAACTTATTTATGAAGGTTTACTGAGTTTCTTGGATGACTAACTCAGTCAGGTCTTCGATTCAGAGCTAGGCTAAAGTGGTGTTGCTAGGGGTCTGCGAGCCGGCTGTCATTCTGAAGCACACAAGTATCACCGAAAGGAAGCCCCGTGTGAGAAACGGCAGCCTCCTCTCTCGCTGTTTAACGGCACCCACGGCCCTCCAGATGCCCTGGGTCGTCTAAGGAAGTGCACCGGTGCTGGCCCTGGAGAACTGGGCTCCATTTCTGTAGCTTTCTTTCCCACTCTCTGTCCATGCGTGGAACACTTCACATCGGTTTAATATTGTGGCTGATTTGTGGGTACTTCAAGAACAAGTCCGCAGTGCGCTGGCTCTGGGCGGGAGATGTGCAAGCGGATTCAAAGTTGTAGAGGAGAAAAACAGTTCTGGAGTTTGGGCATTATAAGTTATAGTAACCGAAATAGTATTTTAGTCATTGTGCAGCGCAATGCTGAATTTCTTAGTCATTGTAACATACTCACATTCGTCATTAGATTTCCCTCAGCAGTGGTTAGTGGGGACAGGAAGAGGAGGGCCAAGCAGGAAGGACAAGGGCACTGCTGAGCAGGCGGAACAATTCCTGGCGCTCTGTGGCAGAGCCGGCAAATAGAACCGATGTCAATGCAATGCGTTCTCCAAATAGACAAGGAATGTGAATGTGCTTGGGAGAGAAGCGATGACCACTTAGATGGAGAACAGGCTAATCATGACTGGGCCACTGTCCGCTGTGCACATGCAGCAAAACAGCCTAGTATGGCTCATAAACGCGGGTAAAAGCCACGCCGCATTATCCAGGATGCAAGGGGCTGGCCAGATAGTTCAGGGCATTAAAGCTCCTCCTTAGGTGGACACAGGGACTGGTGCACCATTCCTGGCAGGCCTTGCCGTTCTGGCCCTGCCCCTGCGATGCGCTGAGACAGCAACTGAGTCTGGGCGTGGTGGCCTCCCACCTGTAAACCCAGCACCTGGGAGGCTGAAAACAGGAGGATCGCTATGAGTCTGAGCTCCCTAGTGAGACTCTGTAGACACTGTCCTAAATACATACAAAAACTAACGAAGAAAAAAGAAAGAAAGAAAAGTGGATGCAGGCAGCTTCGCAAATGTGTATTGGAGTTACAGATATTCATATTTCAAATTCAATTGACTCTCAATTGACTCTCCTGCATCTGTGACTCTCCTGCATCTTTAGATCCTTCAAGAGTGTGCAGAGTTTTAAATTTCATGCATTTTCTTTCTTTCTTTCTTTCTTTCTTTCTTTCTTTCTTTCTTTCTTTCTTTCTTTCTTTCTTTCTTTCTCTTTCTTTCTTTCTTTCTTTCTTTCTTTTTTTCTTTCTTTCTTTCTTTCTTTCTTTCTTTCTTTCTTTCTTTCTTTCTTTTTCTTTCTTTCTTTCTTTTGTGGGACTGGGATTTGAATTCACGACCTTGTACTTGCCAGGCAAGTATTTCTGCCATAGAGCTATCTCCCCAGCCCCTTCATTTATTTTTTAATTAAAAAAAACTGTATTCTAAGTGAATATACTAAAGAGAAAAAACGTGTCTTCTAGCTAAGTGGAATCCAGGTATTTTCTAGTCAGAAGAGTAAATAAGAGAATTTGGTACCAGGAGAGGGAGTGTTACAGTGCCTAAACCTGACTATGTGGGTTTCAAGTTTTTGGGAATGGCTTGCGGGAGAGATAGGAAAGGTTTAGGGAGATTGTCTACTTGTGAAGAACTGGAACATCTTAGGCTGTTCTGTAGAGGACGTTTTGGCCAGGGCTCAGATCAGAAAAGTGTCAGGAAGCCTGCCTATAAAATCCAGGCTGGGGAGGTTTCTGCTGAGACGAAGGACTGCATTGGTTGTTGGAATCTAGATAACTTTTGTTATGGTTTGGCCCAAAGTATGTCTGAATTTTGTTTGTGTCCAGAGACTTTTCCTAAAACTGAGATTAAACATGGCAGACTGATTAATCTTTGAAAAGGTACTTCAAAGCCGTCAAATTTTGGGACATTGGCATCGTTGTTATTGGGAGCTTTCAGCTAGATTTATGTTGAAAATCAAGAGCAAATCATCCAAGTGGGATGATTTAAAATGATGTGAGCTTGGCCAGAAAGGAAGCACCAAGCACACTGTGGACTGCAAACCTAGAGCTGAGGGGATCTCCATTGCTGGGAAAGAACCAGAGAATTCAAAGGATGGGTTGAGGGCATCACAAGAGGCAGCAGCCACAAAATGGGACCAGCGTGGAGAACTTGTTCCTCAGAATCAGGGTCAATGTGTTTATCAATCCAGGCACTTGAACCCTACAACTAAGAGAAAAGGAAGACTGGCTACTGCTCCTTGGCAGTAGACCTTGGCATGATCCATATGGCATTGGCTTTAGGTGCGTTCAGAATGCAGCAGTTGTAAAGTTAAGAAGACTTCCACCACGATTTCAGAAGAAGGCCTGGGAGGCCAGGCAGTGTGTTCCTGACAGGGCAGTATGTGAAACAGAGAGTGAGAAGCCAATTCAGTGGAAACCTCAGCAGTCTGGAAAAGCCAGAAACATGGATCATCTAAGGGAAATTGCAAAGAGGGGGCAAATCTGGCCTAAGAGAGAAGCCATGGAAACTACCACCAAGAATGCTGTAGGAGCTGAGCCACGTAAGGCCTTTGGAGCTCACAATTAAGTGCAGACTGTTCGGGATGCTCCAGTTGAAACTATGGGATTTAATGTTTCCTCCGCTGGATTTTGTACTTGTGTTGGTTGCAGTGTTTTGTATTCCCCTGTTGTTTACAGCTTTTGGAATGGTAATGTTTATCTGGTATCTTTCAATGCTGGATGTGTTTAACTTTTCTTTTGTATAGGAGCTCACAGCTAAGAGTTTGCCCTGGATCTTGGAGCAGACGTGGGTCTTGGACTTTTCAGCAGTGTTGAAACTGTTGGGACTTTGGCAACTCTTCGAGATGGACTAAAGTGTCTTCTGCCCAAAGGGATATGCATGAGACTTTGGTGGTCCAGCGGTAGAATGTTATGGTTTGTGTCTAGTTGTTCCCTCAAAGCCTCATGCAGTCATGGGCAGGGACTTCTAGAGTTTGAGATCAACTCATGACCACTGGGATTATAGGTGATCCATAGCAGTTATAGGTCTTACCACTGCTGGGATTTTGGGTGTGAGTGCTATACCCAACCTGGGGCTGATAACCTGAATGCTTTATTAGTGAAACAGAGAGCCTGACTCTCTGTTGCCATTGTTGCTGCTCTGCCACCATGAACTGCTGCTCTCTGCCATGTGCCAGTCTGCCTAGGAGCCAGCAGAGTATGGACTGAAACCTGCCCTAACTGAGAGCTGAATAAACCTTTTTTTCCTTCACTTTGGATGTTGAGTTTTTGTCTCAGCAACGAGAGAAAAGTGAGTAAGACAGATGCATTAAGCTTTTCGGTGTAGCATTTCTCTTGAGTTTCAGAAAAGAAAATGAACTCATTACAAGTAATATTTGTGGAGCATTCTCTTGGTTACAAATGTCACCCAGAGACATCTCTCTAATCAAAATATTAACTAATGAAATTTGTTTTGTGTATCTGTACAGAGCAGAGTGAATGTGATAGTTTGAGATTCAATCAAAAGCAAAAGCAAAAAGCCCCAGCCTCATTTTTGGAACCAGTTTATAAAGATAAATGTAAGCCAAAGGTAACGGTGAAAATGTGCTCTGTGATATATTTTTTTAATGCTAAAGCCAATCAAAAGCTCTCCTAGGATTGTCCACTCCATGTACAGAGGAACAGAAAATACATAGTAAGAAAAATTCCCCAGGATTCAAGAACAAAATATTTATCTTGCATCTCTGATTAGTTTTGCTGCCCTTTTTAATGGCCTCCATTGATAACCCAGAGATGTTTCCCCAGGAGGCAAGGCTTCGAGCTCACATGAGAAAGGACGAGTGGCCCTGGGGCTGTGAAGCCACTTGAGGAACTCCTGTTGCTCTTCAGCAAAATCCCAAGCTAAGAGAACCTGTGCATTTGTCAGAAGAGAATGAAAAGCTGTTATGAAGCAAGGTTGTGCTGTTACAACGATGGCAGTGAGAGTCCCCCAGGAGACACTCGAGGCCCCCAAGGTGGGGCTGTCCCTACACAGGAAGAGCTCCGCCAGAGAATGAGGAGGCATGCGGCGCTGCCCGACTCACTCTCCTGCAGCTGTCCAATCCCTTCAGCCATGCTATTGTCAGAGACAGGGTCCCAGCAAGGCTGGAGAAGATCCTTTCATCAGGAGATGCCACCAAGAGAAGGCAGCAGCCTTCCTGCATCCTCTCGTACCGCCCTGCGGGTCTCCTGTGCTCGCGCAACTCCTGAGGGACCCTTGGCCTGCACTCTTCATGGTGCTCGGCAGAAAGCGAGCCTTTTGGCCGGACAGCTGCCGTGGGCCACAGGCTCTCTCAGCAGCCCTAACCGTGCTGGAGATGTCTCCGCTTGCATTCCAAGCAGCGTGCTTCATAGGATGTGGGTAGTTATGGGGAAGGAGAAGCGATTGACCCCTGTGTCCTGGGAGAGGTAACTGAGCTGAGGACGTTCGACTCCGCGGGGATGGAGGGACACATTAACCAGATGGGCGATTCAGAGGCAGAGGCAGAGGCAGAACGTGCTGTCACTGTGCGGGCGACCGCTCTGGGTGCATTATGAAGGAATCCTGTGCAGAAGGCTGCTTTGCTTCTGGCCCCTCGGTCCGGCTTGAAGCCCCTCTGCCTACCAACTGGCATGTTCCAGGGGGCCATTTCTGTGCTGGGAAGATCGGGGTGTGTGGTGGTTTTGTCCATGCTCAGCGCCCACAGAGCCTCCTCCCCGAATAGCCGCCGTCTCCTTCACCCGGGAGGCTGTTCCCTGAGCCTTACTTCTTGCGCCTCTTTCTCTGTACTTGGAGCGCCATGCTGCACCTTGTCACTGAGAGCGAACCTGGGGCCGGATTCCCTCACCGCCCTCACGCTGAGCAATGTCAAAGATTGCGAAAGAGTCCCAGGAAGCGAACCAGAGAGCGCCCCCTCCCCAGAATGGCCATTTCTGTGGCCACTTCATATCCTTCCACTGGGGGGCCTTTCCTTTGTGTTCGTTTTAATCCTTCGAGGTTCTGGAAATTTCCTTTTGGTCACTGGTGCTTGCTGAAGTTCAGATACAGACCTTGCTACTTTCCTCAGTGTTTACTTTTCTATTCAGCGACTTCAGAAGCCAGACATGTGGAGAGCCACTGACCTCCACAAAACTAAGAAAACACTTGTGCCGGCACTACAGAGGCAGCATCCATCTCGGTGACTGCACATGACTCCTCTGCCACGCGGGCCCCAAGCAGTCTCAGCAGATCACCTCAGTGGAAAGTCAGAGCATGCCTGGCAGCATGGCAGGAGCAACCAGGGACGAGTGTCAGCCGAGGGAACAATGCATGCACTGGCAACAGTAGCATGAGAAAATGACTGGGCAGAATGCAGAGGGACAGAGACGCCCGCAAGGGCCCCCAGAATGCAGAGGGACAGGGACGCCCGCAAGGGCCCCCAGAATGCAGAGGGACAGGGACGCCCGCAAGGGCCCCAGAATGCAGAGGGACAGGGACGCCCGCAAGGGCCCCCAGCCCTCACCCACATGCACACGGCCTGCTGGGGTCACCCCTGGAAGGGTGCGTTTTCTACTTTGTTTGGTCTTTGGCGGCTTTTTATTTTTCTGCTATATTAAACTAATAGGTAAAATATTATCAAATGAATTAGTAATGTTATCTTTCATTAATTTTCTCTGACAAAACAGATAACTTTATTCCATTATTTCAGATAAAGCTTGTTTTCCACTATTCATTATTGTTAGTTACTTTTATGATTTTTGGAGGCTAGATTTTTCCTGGATTTACTTATATTTGGCACGGTATTTTTTGCGACTCAGAAAGATTAATCTGGGTCATTGCAATCTCTCTCTGTTGCGTAACCCTCAGAATCTTCTTCCACACTGATTTAAGCCAGATTTATTTATTGCTGTGTATCTTCTCTGACCTGAAAGCAACCTTATTTGCCCCATGCCCTTGGCAGATCATCTTATCCCATGACCAAATTAAGGCTGGCATTCACGTTTTCGTGATATTTCACAGGGATTCATAAACCGGCCTGCCAGGCCACTATGTTTTCTGAGCGAGCAGGGCAGCCCACCGCTGGCACTCAGATACCTTCTGCACAGTTTCTGGAAGCCCTCACTGCTTCATTTTCAGAGCCTTGTGACGGCTTGCTACCTTCTGTTCTTCAAGCACTAACTGCCAGGGTCTGCATGATTTATTTCAAGCTATCACAGATCTTTGTTCAAGTGCTCATCTGTCTACTTCAAAGTATTAAATGCTTTGTTCTCTTGTTGTTAGTGCTTTTAAAAATTAATTAATTGATTGATTGATTGATTGATTGATTTCGTACAGGATTTCACTATGCAACTCAGACTTTTAGTGGTCTCCTGCCTCGGCCTCTGTAGCACTGGGATTACAGGTGTTCACCACCACGCCTGGAGCTGCTGGCCACCGGGGCTTCCAGGGCCAGCACAACATGTGATAGCAGGGATTGAACTCAGGTGCTTGTACTTGCTGGGCAAGTGCTCAGACCACCACGCTCTCTCCTCAAATCTTTAATGCTTTATATAACTCTTAATTTCTATTTATATCCACTTAAAAAAAAATCTAATTCAGTACCATTATACATTAGTGTCTCTCTAATTTTAGTATGCTAAATTTCATGATTCTTTATCCTTATAATTGATTGGCATTAAGGTGTATCTTTCTTTTGCATTGCTTATCCATTAAAATTACTGTTTTAACTTTGTCCTAAATGTTTGAAATCTTGCTACAAATATGACTACATTTCTGTATTTAATCATATTCACAGAAACAATATTTATAGTATTCTTAAACAAATTTATTTTTTTAACAAATTTATTTTTGAAAGACAGTACAAAGTAATATTTTCTTTTTCTTTTTTTGACTTAATATTTTTATTGTTTAAATTTAGCAATGGTTATATTACATATTTTCATCATCAGATCAGTTTAGATTAATATATATAGGTATATAAGATTGATCAAACAAACATTAACACGTTAAATCAACATTACTTTTTTTTTCTCCCCCCCCCCTTTTTTTTTTTGAAAGTCGACATATTGTATATTGTCCTTACAATCGTTCTACCGAGTGCAGTGTGTGGGCATGACCCACCTCCCTATTGATGTTGCTTAGAAGGAAAAAAAAAAAAAGGAAAAGAAAATTCTTCTCTGTGGACTTTTTTTTTTTTTTTTTTTTTTGTCTTTGAGAGAGTCTTGCTGTGCAGTTCAGGCTGGCCTTGAGCTCACTTCTGTAGCCAAAGCTGCACTGATCCTCCTGCCTCAGCCTCCCAAGTTCAAAACAGCATTAAAACAGAAAAATTACGAATGGCATGGACTTTCACTAAACAGAATGATGTGGGTTTCCTAGCAATTGGTGTACTTCATAGTGTTGTCTTCAGATCAGTTGACTGCATTACCAGGTACACATAGGCAAATCTGGAAGAAGAAAGACACAAGAATAAAACTCTGAGAA
The DNA here is from genome assembly GCA_004027025.1 of Myocastor coypus. NCBI lineage: Eukaryota > Metazoa > Chordata > Mammalia > Rodentia > Myocastoridae > Myocastor > Myocastor coypus. Next base: position 45,286 of record PVJA010004062.1, on the reverse strand, counting down.
ATGAAGATAAGGAAAGGGTCACAGAATTAGAAAAAGGAAACAAGACAAAGGAAGCGCCGCCTCCCCCGTGGCTGCGAGCAGGCTGGCTTGTACAGCGGCACCATGGGTTTCTGCTGATCGCTGTAATGAACTTTATATTTCATTTTATGTTAACTCCATAATTACATGATTTGATTCTTAAGAATAATGGCCAACGTTTTTTGCCGTTATTCTTGACGTTCATAAAAGTGAAGTGATAAATAATTTTAATACATAGCATCACCCTGAAATCTTTTAAAGATGAATGGGCTGAGAGTTTGGAAGAGAGAATACCTGTGCTGATGGCCAAGCTGTGACGGTACGAGTGCCAGAAGCAAACGCGCAAAACCCTCGAGGACTACCGCCCGCTTTTCTGCAGTTTCATCTGCTGCGTGTACAGAACTACCCCAGGATACGCCAGGGTGTGCGCGACTTGCTCAGTCTACAGCACGAGAAAGCAACCCATGGACTGGAACAGGACGAGCTGTGAGGAGGCCCTGTCCCGGCTCAGCCGCAGAGCTACGGGGTCTGCGCTCAGCTGCAGATGAGATACGGAACCGCGCGCCTGGATGTATGTAGAGGAATTCTCCCCAAGGATAACCCCGCAGGTCTGTTTTCGTGTGGGATTGCCTCTGTGTTCACCATATTTTGCGTTCTTGTCACCTCATGGAGCATTTGGCCATACGACAGAGCACAAGGAACGTACAACGAAGAAATTATGAATGTCCCAACAATGAGAAGAAGCGTAATCTCCCTTTAAATTAACCGTGACTAATATAAACACAAGTTAAAGTGGAAGAGGTTGAATTAAAGGGTGGAAAACTTCTTGAAATAATATGCATGCCTCAGAAGCTGTTGCTGAAAATCGCAGCCCTGATAATCGCAATCTCTGGCATGAAATAATCACTGCTCATTTCAGAGCTGAATTGCTTTGCAAAAAGGCGAAAAGTACAGGCTGGGAGAAAGGTCAAACCATATTTCAAAGCAGGAGAGAGGGAATGTCTGAAATTGCAAAAGAGATGGCAAGACACGTGCGACAGACGAAAACTGCTTGCCGTCCTGGGGCGCCCCTTTTGGCCAGCTTTCTGTTTTGGGAGCCAAGACTAACCACCTGCGGCTACAAGTCAAATGAGCAGCATAATTAATAAGCAGGATCTGATCAGAAAATGTGGGGGCCTGAATAAAGTTTTGAAAAATCTATTGCAGTCTAGGACACACCCACGCCGTCCTTCCTGCCTTTCGGAAGCGGCGCAGGGTCCTTCCCAGAGGTGTCCTCACTGCGGTTGTTATGCCTGCCGTGAAGTTCTGACACAACCCATGTGGAATGTTCATTTGCCATAGTCATTCTGGTTTGGGGAGAGCCAGGAGTAGCCCCGATCGCAGACCTGCAGCAGAGGTGGCTGGGAACACAGCGCTGGGCTTCCTCGTGTGTAGGATGGTCTGGCCGGCAGTGCGGTGGGGCCCACACGTTCCGTGTGGCTATGACATGTACTCAGTGCGCGCAATTCACCAGGGCCACAGTCTCCCATGAAGATAAAAGATGGACAATATCTAAATTCATTTGTCCTTTTCATGCATGTTTTATGAGACTGGAGATGATGTCTTCTGATGTTGTTGATATGGGATCCATTCTGGCCTTTTATTTGAGTCAGACTTACCTATGTGATCACGTCATTTGATTGCTGACACCATAATTATAACTGCCAGAAGGAAAGAGTAACCTTCCTGATAGGTAAAAAACAGCTTGTTGTTTCCCCTGTAGGCACTGATAACCAGGAGAATGCAATCCTCAGAATCCACTTGTTTTAGAACTCTTGACCAAACAAAATTACATTTTACCAAGGTTACATATAAGTGAATTTAATAGTTTCAGAAAAAAAAATATTACTTTGATAATTCAATTCAAAACATGGTTAGAGTGTAAGGATTCTGGTCTTATCATATCCTTAGACATCAAAACAAATTTTACCCACTGTTAGAAATGATTATAGATGAAAACATTTTGTAAAACTTCATGGTAGCAGAAAAAAGTGCTGAGACCATTTAGCTGATGTTACTGCTTTGTGCATGTTTGACTTGCATGAGCCAAAACAGTCATCAGTATTGATTATCATAGGTTGTATTTATGGAACTAAATCATATTTACAATCACATACTTTATAGTTTTTCTCTAACCTGCATATTTCCTTATAATCACATTGTAAGACTGACTAGGTTGGGCGTGCAGCGCGTTGCCCAGTGCTACTTACGTGTGTGCTCCTCCTCTTGTGGATTAAAATGCAATGAACAGGTGCAAAAAGTAAATCTTCTCTTGCAACCTAGAAAAATAAATCAAAGGGACAACCTGCTTGGCCCCCCTCCTGCTCTTCTCTTGGGAAGGAGTTTTATTTCCCCCAATAAATGTATTCTGCTCATAAAAAAGGAAAAACAAATTAGAATGGAAACATGTATTTTAGAAATGTGAGTTTACTTTTTTTTCCAAAGCAGGAATCAAACTCAGAACCTCGCACTTGGCAGGCAGCTGCTGTGTTATGGTGGTACATCCCTGGCTGTTGGTCCAAAATTGATTTCATATTTCCACACCTGTCAGTTAATTCTAGTGAACAGGCAATCAGGCTAAAGACAATTCCATCAAATAAATTAATCGGTTTCAATTTGAAAATTATGTGTTTACTCAAAATTGAATATAAATGATTTAAATATATTAACCAAATGCAAACTGTTTTACCTTTTCTCTCTCCAAATATGTTGATACTTAAATATAAACAAAAATGAAGAACAGGAAAAAAAATACCTGGAATAACTTGATTACTGCTGGGTCATATGAATTAGAAAATTAAAAAAATTCTTCTGTCTTCTATTTAAAGGTTAGTCTCTGATTTTCCCCACGGTTTTGCAATTCAATGCCCAGATGAATTCTACCCCTGCACACTGTGAGTACCATGTTAGAGCATCTATTCTGATACATTTTGTAAGGTTGCTTGAGGAATAAGAAACCAACTCCAAAATGTGAATAATTATGAAGAACATAGGATCAACTGAAGAATGAACATACAGTGATCCCACAAATGCTTAATATCATCCATGTAATATTACGCATTACACTGGGCAAACTGCAGACAGCGGGAATTCCCGCTTGCGAAGGGTTGCCCTTTTCTGGTATTTCTTTACCTCTCCCAAATCCTCTTTTTAAAAATGAGCCTAAGTTAGGGTCCCTCTTGTCATGCAGCTCCCCAGCCACTTTCGTGGATGACCAGAAGTGGTTCCCTCTTTTCAGCCCAGTCTGAAATTCACCAAGGTCTAAGCCCTGTAGAACTGATTAAAAATAATCCCAATATCTTTACACATTGGTGAGCCCAAGTCAGTATTAAAAAGGAGTTTCTTTTATGTTTGAGGTAGGATATTTTCTCATGGGCATTTTTGGAGTCCTTCTGGGGTCAAGAGACAGTGAACGCTGGCATGGCCCTGCTACCTCAGAACTCCCTTGGCGTTAGGCATTGTACGGGCTGTGACCAACCTTAATGGCAAACACCTCTGGCTACAGTCCCACGGGGTACAGTTTTACTACCCCACATCTCCTACATACTTCACGTGGCCATCCTTTCTTCCACTACCAGGCACCGATCTCTCCACTGTTTTGGTAGCTTTCCTCTTTCCACAATCTCATCTCTTTTTTATTTATTTAAAGGCTTTTCTTTTTCTTTTTCTTTCTTTTTTTTTTTTTTTTGATTGCTTTTAACAAGAAATAACAATGAGACAGTTTCAAAACATGTTAGTAGTACAGCCACAATAATTAGCACAATGCATATTGTTGTCTTCGCAGAGTTATTCAGAGTACAGGATGCAGACAGGATAATTTTTCTCATCACTGTTGGTACAAAAATTTTTTCTCATTTAACAAAAGAAAGCAGTTGCATACATAGTCCAACATTCCACGATAGCAGTGGGTTATCAGCAGAACCAGCAATGCTGGAAGCTGTTGACTTGAGCCTTTTATAGCTCAGCCTGCTTATCTGGCTTTATCTTTCATGCCTCACAGATAAACTCTTCTGCTGGGTGGTTAAGGGCAAGTTAAAGCCAGACCTATATCACAAAACATGTGACTTTTGTATCTACCAAGGTCAGTCGAATCCCCTCAGGATTTACCTAGAAACCATGTACAGTGCTTTGCAGAACTGTTGTCAGTGTCAGCCATCTAGACAAGTCATGGCCACTGCTTGATTACTTCATTCTTTGTGAAAGCCTGAGAGAATGTTTCCTCTCTAGGCGACTCTCCTTAGGCACACTGTACATCATCAGTACCCATCGTCTGTGGCCCCATATTCTCGGTTGCGCCTGATCTTGTCTGATCTCCAAAGCTAAGCAGGGGCGGGCCTGGTTAGTACTTGGATGGGACGCAACCTCATTTAGCTGGAATAATCCGACATGCAGTCATCTCTGATCGCTGTGTCCTATCATAGAGCTAGAACATCCTCAGAAAGCCTAGTGTGCTTGGAGGTGGGACTTTAGGGGAGGGACAGAGCCATCAGAGTCTTATGACGGGCATGGGACCACTGTCAGGACACGGGGCCTGATAGAAAGAGTGGCCCCAGGTGGACCCGGCCTCCTCCTTTGGCCCTGTGCCTCCAGGCAACAGCAGGGCACCTCAGCCATGCTGTTGCTGTTTTGGAGCCTGCCAAGCCTGGGCAAAGCCGGGGGCTCAGTGCACCCCTCCTCTTTCAGCTCTGCCTGTGCTGTATCCCTGCAGAGCTGGGGAAGTGCCCAACAGCGCCCTCTGGAGGACCAGCTGTGAAGGTCCAGATCTCTGCCTCGTTCAGATATCGGGAAAGGCGTGGTAATGCAAGCTTGTTCAGAGAGGACCATGGCTTGTTTGGGGACATGATAATTTCACAGGTTCCTTTCAGTTTCAACCTTTTAAAGAATTTTTTGAAATCTCTTTGCTGTTAAGGGTTGGACGACCTGAGTTTTCCTACATACTATCTTGGTAGGTATTTCTAGCATTCATTGAGCTAATAAACCATGTTTTCATGAAGGCAAGAATAATATCAGTGTGATATCCAAGTCTCTTTATGCTTTTATGTTATCTTTATTGATATTTTCGTGTCCTTTAACAAAAAATTAAAGATTTCCCAATACTTTTGTGTGGTGCAGCTCTTCTCATTATACCTAAAGTTCATTTCTTCTTTCTATGCTGTTATATTAATGCCGTATTTCACTGATAGACTAGTGCTGATGAATTTAATTACTTCTCTTTTATGCATGCTTCATAAATCATTGACTTTTGACAGTTTATTTTTCAGTGTTTCAGTACACGAATCCAAAACCCCTTAAAGCCTCTGTCATATCATTCTCATGATTCAAGTCAGAGACTAATTTCTCAATTATTTTATCAAAATGGTATCCAGAAGGTTCCACGCCGTGGTTAGATAGTGGGCTGCCCGCTCAGGTTGTCCTTCGATTTCATACCTGTGGGCATTCCAGTGATATATCCAAAATGACATTGGCGTGAAACAATCATCTGAACCAGCTTCTGCTTGAATAACCAGCTAGAAGGTAAACACCCGTGACTGCGGACACAGAGCTGTCCTGTCCTGGGCTTTGAGGGAGCTGAGTGCAGACCAGGGGCCCTACTGAGGCACAGCATGGAGGGGAGCGGCCACACTTGAGAGAAACAAAGGCAATGCAGCTGGATGAAAGTTAGGTGTGGTCATTAATGTCATTAATCTCGAGATCACGACAGACCCCACAGTCTCTGTCTCTATCTCAAGACTACTGGAAGCCTGTGGAGGGGGCACAGCAGTAACCACAGATGTGTGTGTCCCCAAATACACTTAAGGTCATCGCACACTCGAACCAGTGACGGAGGAAGGATACGGGTACCAGATCCAGCTGACTGTGCATAGAAGGATCATAGTGTGAGGAGATACAGCGCACAAGGGAGGTCCTAGAGATGTGTAGGAGAAGTCAGCAGGATCTGGAAACAGAGAAGGTACAGGGTGACGAAAAGGGTATTTATAAATACCACTTCAGGGGCCAGGGAGATAGCTCAGTGGAATAAGTACTTATCTGGCAAGCTCAAGGTCCTGAGGTTGATCCCTGTTATCACCAAAAAACAGACAAATAAATACAAAGACAGTGCAAGAATTTGGAGATGAGAATGATTTGGGGAGGCCTTTAAGGGAAGAAAATTTGGAATACCAAAACTGTCTTTCTGAATCATGCAAACTGACACGAATGGTGGTTCTTCTGTTGATACAAAAAAATTAGAGATCATTGCCCTAAAATCCAGACATTAAATGGATGTGATGACCACAACGATACATTAAATTAGAGAGGTATTTGAAATACAAATATCACCCTACTATGAGACACACGCTATCTTCTCATAGTTGTTAATTCTAGAATCCAATTAGCTTTATAGAAGTTTAACATTTAAATAATATCTGTGTATGTCTGCTATTTTTCAAAGTTCAGTCTTGAATTTTTTTTTGAGTTCTGAAATTAAAAGGTGTACCTTGTTTAGAGAAGCAAGTTCATGTCAATTTTCATGTCTTCACTGCAATAAATTCTATTTTAATTTATGCTCTTTTAGCACTTGACATTTAAAAGCGGTTGGTGAAAATTAGTTGCCTGCTCTGTTGTTTAGATGAAACAAGGATAATCTTTAGACACAAATGACTGCTTTCAAGTTCTCCAAGTCATTAAATGTTTTAATATGCTAAAAACTATGTTCAAGTCTGAAAATTACAAAAGTCAGTAGTGTTAAACCTCCAAGGTGCATTCCTTTACGGTTATCTTCCCAATTAAAGGCAAGGTATAAAATGAAACATGATGAAAAAGACAATCTGATTGTCAAAAATGTCTCTCAGTCATTCATAAACTCCTGAAGTTTTAGCACAATGTAAGTCAATGGAGTCCTTTAAGCTTATTGCCTGAAACGAAAGCTCGCTGATTGTATTTAATCCAAGGCAGAGCTGGATCCTTTAGGTTGCCCAACCATTTTGCAGCTGAGGCCAGGGTTGCTCCTGAGCGCTGGCTTCCCCAGAGCCAGCTTTAGCCCTGGCTTTGTGCACCTGAGAGGATCTGTGTCTCACTCGCTTGTCCCGCACTGTGGACCCGGCCAGCACGACATCAGGGTGGTGCCTGCGTCCTACTCAGTGATCACACTTGGAGTCACACCCACCCAGCACTGGCAGGGGCTCAGCTCTTGCTGCGGTGCATCCTTGCATGGACTATGAGGAATGAGGGTGGTAGAGGGCTCAGAGGCACCCACAGGCTGGGAAGATGACAGGCGGCCGGGACTGAGGGAGGCCTGTGCTGCCGCTCTGCCGGACAGAGTTCACTCCACACACACCCCCGCCCCCCACTGCAGTGTCTCCCTCGGGTCCTGCCCCTCGGGGCCCGGCTGAGCATTCCCACCGTCTCCTGCCTTTCCATTCACACCAAAGACACGTTGAGCTGTCTGGGATCCTGGGTGGAAGCGCGTGAAGCATTCACGCCCTGCAGTGCCTATCAGGTTTCTAGCAAGATGTCCCCGTGAGCTGTAAACTGTGAGATGCATCCTTGCACCAGAGACCTGCGCCGGCCCAGACGCTGTCTCCCCGCCCTCCCTTCCTGATAACAAGGAGCCCAATCTTGTCCCCTCCCTGATGCTACATTTCTCTCCAACCAAGCAGTCCCACGTGTGACAAAAACTGTCTTCGATGACAGTTTACCTGACAGTGCTTTCCTGTTAGCTGAGAAATTGTGAACTGAGGAGGGGAGGAAGAGGCTGATGGTCGCCCGAAACGGGGCACACGTGCGCCTTTGTGTGAGCGGCCAATGAGACATGGACACTGGCAGGGGCTTTCTCTTCTGCTATGGACACTTAATTATGTGATCTACTATTTTATCGTGGTGTCTGTCTGTCTGTCTGTCTGTCTGTCTGTCTGTCTTTCCATCAATTATCTATCCATATCTCCTGATACATATGCTGGATGATCTCAGGAATATGAAGGAATTAAAAGATTTAGGGAAAAAAAGGATGAGAGTCCTCATTTTAAGACTCTTGCATGGGTACTCTCGTAACTCAGATTCATTTTGAGCGGTAGTGACTAGAAAGAATGCTGGGGACAGAAAGCTGGGGGTAGGTGGGGAAAAAATAAAGTACCATAAGTAACCTGATACATGTTTCTGATTTATCACCTGCTCTGATAACAACTGTCCAAGAGAAGGTATTTTTATCAGTATTTTGGACAGAGAAAGGAGAAGAATAGTGACACTCATTTGTGTCCTGCTAGTTTATGTTGCAAGCTGCTTTGTTTTACTTTGTTCCAGATCTTGGGTTTTAGCAAAGGGACACACACACTGACCAAGCCCTCTGCTGTGGGGTTCTCAGCACCCCATCTTGCTATATCAATTTTTGTAATTTTGAGTTCGGGCCTTGGTGGCCTCTAAGTGGTCAGCATGGCTCAGGTTAGTACGCCCCTTCTTGGCTGGCACGGCCCAGGATCGCAGTGGTGCACCCCCTTCCTGGACTCGCATGTCACCTGTGTCACCACAGAGCCCAGGTTTTCTCTGGCTGCCCGAGGGAGGTCAGCTGTGCGTGGAGGAGCGGGTGGCCTTGGACCCACAGGGTGGAGCAGTTCTTAGTGCGGAAACCTTGAGGGCATGCCCATGCTGGGGTCACAGAGAGGCTGTCCCGGTCCTAGATTGCTATGGATTGAAACCCTCCAGCCATGGCCCACTGCCAGCAACGCTGGCTTCTGATATCGTGCCGTTTCCTTTTCAGCTAAGGTATCAAGCAGAGAGGCTACACTCCCCTGCGTAGACAGATGCGGTGTGGAAGAGCTGCCCTAGTCTGCTTCTGGGTGGTGAGCACCCAGCGCAGCCTCCCGGCACTTGGCTGACCGGTGTCAGAATCTTCTCCAAGCCGTAACTCACTCAGGAGATCCGCGACGGTCTCCCGGACGAGGGCAGGAGCGCCTACAGGAGAAGGGCGAGCCGCGGAACCCAGCTGACCGCTTTAAACTCACGCAGAGAGAAAACTAAGTGAACGGCTCAGCTCTCATCAAACATGCCTCTATGGTAGGCAGCTTCACACGGCTTTGACACCCGAGTGTTGGGTCCTGTGGTGGCACAGAGGCGATAGGCACGCAGTGGGACGCACTCTTCAGGTCCTGGGCGCAGTGTTCTCTCATCACAGCTTGCGATGCGAGCCGGAGGCTCCACGTGCATCCTCGCTAGCAGAGTCCATGGGAAACAACCTGCGCTCTTCAGGGGGCTGCGCTGCAGAGCCAGGGTGCTAGGCAGGATCCTCATCTGCAGTGAGTCTTATCCCCTGCTCTGCCCACCTCCTGGCGGGGTTCACCCGGCGGCCGCTCCACCCCTCGCCCACGCTCACCTGCCCTTTCGTCCTAAGCCATCTCAGCAGGTACGAGGCAGCGTGTCGCTGTGCCATTGGTTTGCAGCTTCCTGCAGGCCAGTGCTGCTGAGCAGTCAGTGTTCCCTGGAACACTGGGCGTTCCCATGCAGCCCAGTGAGAGCAGCGCCTTACGTCACGGCTACACGCAAAGTCCTGTGGGTTAAAACTTCCGCTGAAGGGCTGCAACAGTAAAAGTCCTCCAAGAAACTATGGCAAATAACTTTACGTTGATCTGGGCCATGGTAGGTTTGGATACAACCTTAAGAGGACAGGCAACAAAAGCAAAAATAGGGCCGGAGAGATAGTTCCATGGTCTGCGTGCCAGCCTGCCTGGCAAGTGCAAGGAGCGAAGCGGGGAATGGGGGCTCAAGCCTGCCATCCTAGGGCTGGGGAGTCTGAGCTGCGTGGTAGGACTCGGTGCCAAACAAATAAATACATAAATATTAAAAAACAAAAGTAAAAATGGAGCAGGTGGATCTCACCTAACCAAAATAATTATACACAGCAAAAGTAACAATCAACAAAGAAAGAGAGAAGAAGAATGGGAGAAAATATTGAGAACTATAGGAAATCATCTGTCAATATCCAAAATTGGTAAGCAACTCCAGCACCTCAAAAGCAAGAGGTAAGAGATCCGATCATCTTGAAGCAAGCACAGGACGTGAGTCAATGTCACCAAGACCCAAAAGTAGGAGGTGTGCAAAGCGCGGCTCTTACCGGGTTTTGTCTTTTTAATGCCATGCACTGTGACTACGCTGGCCTAATGGGGACAATCACGGAAGCTTTCTTCTGTCAACATTCAAGATTTCCTTCTTCAGCCCGGCAAGATGGTTCAGCAGGCTAAGGTGACTGCTTCGGAAAGCTCGGGCAACCGCAGTGACTGTGGTTTGATCCCTGGCACCACATGCTGTGTCAGCCCCACCCCCAGTGCAGGCTGAGCGGATATGTATGTGTGTGTGTGTGTGTGTGTGTGTGTGTGTGTTTGGGTGGGAGCCAGGCTCCTTTTGTGGAAGAAGTCTCATGCGCACTATTGGAAGACATAAAAGCCCCTGCATTCCCATGAGACAAGCAGCCACCTTCCTGGCATATGGTCCAGGGCTACATGTAAAGACCTCTGTCCTCATCTTGAAGTCTGTTGGGAATACATTTGCTTAATGAATAAATCATTTGACATCTGCTTTCAGGACCCGGGTAACTGGAGGCCACATTTCTCAGTTAATATTACTTTTAACAACGTTTAATACTCCACAAACCTTCACATTCTTATTGAATTTTAAAATAGGTGACATTCATGACACCTCTGAAGGTAGGGTTGAAGATAGACTATTGAATTTACAGCTATTTCCTTATTTACTTTGAATTTTAGGGAATGGTCTACAGGGCGTTCAGGGCCTCACTACTAGGTCCACCAAGCTTTACTTGGGTTCGTGTTTCCAAGACTTCAGCTCACACTGAGCAGGGAGGGAAGCTGCTTGCATCCCGGTGGCCATGAAGTGGAGACCAAACCGCAGAGTTCGGGGAGGTCCACCCACCCCGTCCCATCTCCAGCGACCCGTCTCTCCTGACCAGATTTTGCCCAAAATCCTATGTGTCCCACACATTCCCACCACCCTGCGAAAGCCCCACCCACCTATGAGAATGTGGGCTTTGGGTGAACAGTTTCAATACAGACCACAACAGGAAACAGTGATTTGGAAGCTACCATGAGATGGGGCAGTTACTGTAGTGCATACGGCTTCTTCTGAACCCTACTTGCTTCCCCAAAAGATAACGAAAACAGAGCGACAGAGGTGCTGGGTGTACGGAGCATCCGACATCCTCAGGTCAGCTGACTCAGTAGACAGGAGCTGAAGGTGTCCCTGGGGACACAGGTAGAGACCTGGCAGGGAGGAGGCTCTCGTCCTCCGCTCACCTGCTTGGTGACTTGATGAGTCTTGAGTACTGAGGTTAAAATTGTGGACAAAAACACAGACCGTAAAATGAAGGTAGAGACACTGTCATTGATCAGGTGACCATACAAATAGACAAAGAGATGAATAAGCCCGACGCATGGACAGCAGAGGCAAGGCCAGGAGCCAGGGAGACAGTGGTTCAGACCACACATGAAGGTGAAGAAGCCATGAGCGAAGTGGGGGAGGGGAGGACACGGGCTCTGGGACGAGCAAGAAGGGTCTGCGGTGCAAGAGTCCAAGCTCGCGCCGCAAACAAAGGGCTCGTGTTGGAGGGCTTGTGGGTTAGTTCATGGCTTAACAGCCTGCTTGGGCAATCCTAGTCTGGAACGGGTGACCACAGTTCAATCCCCAGCTCCACCTGCTGAGTCACAATGCCCATGAGGCAGCCTGAGCAAGCCGAGGGAAAAAGAAATCCTCCTCAGCTGTTAGGGCCAGCCAAATAGCTCAGCAGATTAAAGCACCTACAAGCAGGCGCAGGGGCACAGGGGTTGGGGGTTTGATCCTCTGGGTCCTGCCATGCTGGCCCTGCCCCCTGGAAGCCCTGAGACAGCAACTGAGACAGCGTGGTGGTGTTCCTGTAATCCCAGCTCTTAGGAGGCAAGTCCACTGTAGTAAGATCCTGAACACCATGTATAACCTTCCCTAAAATATAAAACAAACAAACAAACAAACAAAGAACATTAAAAAAAAACAAAGGACCTGTGTGACTCACAGCATGAGACTGGAGCTCTTGTCTCTTATGGGCAACAGAAACATAAATGCTGTGGTTTCTCCCTGATAGCATACGCATCAATTCTGATTTATAACACTTCACATTCTTCCATTTATTTGATCCACAGCACATAATTTTGTTCTCAAAATGTGTTGTACATTTGCAGGTAAGGACAGACAGGCTATTTGCACAAAGTTTTTGCTTAGAATGTAAAAACTACCTTATTGTCCTTTAATAAATCTCAGGTTCAACGACATACCTCAGAGAAATTGGAAATTATAGGACTTACGCTACTCTCTGTCGGTATAGGCTTGCATTTTGGAGATAAAGAAATGCATTAAGATACAAAGAAATAAGGATGAAATGAATTTTTCGTACAAATAAAGGCTCTCTCAAAGAAGAGGAGACAGCAGAAAATGCCATCAGAATCTGTGCGGTTCTTTCATGAGGACTGTCAAATGAATTTTCACTGAGAGAGGGGTTCCTTTTTGCTTTGGCCTTTGTGGCAGAGTAAGTTTCATCTGTTTACTCCGGTTTTTCTTGGATTTAAATGAAACCTAGATAGCAAATTATTTGTTTGTTCATTCAGGGATAGTGCCTGTGAATTACAGGCTCAGTATTAGAATAAGCCTCCACGTGGAGGTTCGAGCCCCTCAGACCGCTGGTTGGTGGCCTCGTCAGGAACATCAGCTTGGTGCTCGTCCTGTGAGCAGGGTCACCAGCCGCTGCTGACGCACCTAGCATGCGGCGGTTATGCGACCCAGCCACTGTGGCCACACATCAGTGCCTGGATGGGTCATCTAGAGGGAGACACCAAAGCAATGTCAGCCCTTTTAGTTCAGGATTTAAAAAACAATGGGGGGCCGGGCGTGGTGACACATGCCTATAATCCCAGCACTCGGGAGGCTGGGGCAAGAGACTTGATGTGAGTTTGAGAACATCCTGGGCGACAACAGTGAGCTCAAGGCCAGCGTGAACTGCATATTGAGACCCTGTCTGAAAAAGACAAAAATAAAATAATGAGGGAGTGATGACCCATGAATCTAGTGGACCCCAGTACCGAGAGGATGTCCTTCGTCCTGGCATGGTGCGGTATGCCTGTGCTCCGAGTACTGCGGAGAGTGAGACAGGAGGGTCACTACAAGTCTGAACTTTGGTACGGCAAGACCCTGTACCAAATACATAATAACAGAGACTTGAGGCCACAGTGACACTGCTGTCGGTTTTGAACCCACGGCCTCTGATGTGAGCTGGGCTGTGCCATTAACTCAGCTCATGATATCAAACATCATCGTATGCACACTGCCATAATCTATGCTTTCCCAGTCCCCACGGCAGGATCTCTGGGACTCCAAGGACAGCTGGGAAACTGGGTAGGTGACATAGGCCCTGTGCGAGGCGCTTGGATGCAGGTGAGTGCGGGTGCGGCCAGCTCCAGTGAGTGGAAAGGCGGACACACCACGGTGGTGTAAAAGCACAGTGGAACTGGAAACCCAAGGCCAAGTCGGGAGCAGAGAAAGAGCAGGGCTGACAGCCTTTCAATTGTAGAATAGGCAGAGAATCCAACTGGATAATGCACTGGTGCAGGCATCAGATTTACCAGAAGTGGCTTAAGGTTCTTTAGGTAACAGAGAGGATCTCAAGCACACACACTAGGCTCTAAAGGTAAGCAATTAACTGTTGTCAGTGTCAGCCATCTGGATGAGTCACAGCCATTGCTTGGCCAGTTTGCTCTCTGTGAAAGCCCAAGAGAACGTTTTCACTGTAGGTGACTCTCCTTAGATACACTGTATATCTTTGATCCCTTTCCTCTGTAGTTCCACAATCTCCTTGAACAGAAAATTTGGGAAACCACTGAGATATAGGATGTTATAGCACAGGTTCTCTTATGTCCTGAGTCTTCACTGTCCTTGAAGAGCTAGGGCCAAAATATTGTCCTAAGGAGATTTGACTGACCTTGGGAGATACATAAGTTCCATGTTTTGCTATACAGGTCTTGCTTTAACTTGCCCTTAACCACTGTTATGGTTTATGTGTAGTTGTCCCCCCAAAGCCTCATGCAACCATGGGGCGTGGCTTCTATAGACTGAGACTTGATTCATGATTCCTGGGGTTGTGTTTTAGTGATGATGGGATTATCGGTCTGAGTAAGGCTGAGACTATGGGTGTGGTCTAGGGCGGATATCCTAAGGCGGAGAGCCTGAATGTAATATACAGAGTGACAGAGAGACAGACCAAAGCTTTGGCTGTTGCTCTGCTGCGCTGTTTGGTTGGCTGCCTCGGTCACCATTTTGTTGCTGTTCCACCGCCATGAACTGGATGTTCTCTGTTCTGCTCCACTCAGCCTTGGGCCAGCCGAATATGGACTGAAACCTCCAGTAACTGTGAGCTAATAAACCTTTCCTTCCTTCATTTTGAGTGTTGGGTATTTGTCCCAGCAATGAGTAAAAAGTAACTAAGAGAACCATCCAGGAGGAAAGTTTAACCATGAGGCATAAAATGTAAAGCTCGATTCATATGCTGATCTAGAAAAGGCTTAAATCAACAGCTTCAACATTGCCAGTTTTGCCAATAACCCACTGCGGTTTTGGAACCTGGATTAGGTATACAACTACTTTCTCTTAGTTCAACGAGAAGAATTTTTTTTTTTTTTTTGTGCCAATAATGATTAGAAAAAGTATCACGTCTACACACTGTGCTCTGTATAACTACTAGGAGGACAACAGTATTCATTGTATCAAATACTGGAAATGTACTACAAATGTGTTTCGAAACTGTCATTTGTTATTTCTTATTAAATAAAATAAAAATAAATAAATAAAATTACGCAATGCGAGGAGGAGGCCAAGTAGTTCGGGAAAGCAAAGCGAAGGCGGTGAGGCTGGCGCTGGCTGGCTGCAGAAGGGAGCCTGACAGACCACCTCAAGAGAGTCCTGCCCAGACAAACAAGGAAAGACAGCCCCTAAGGATGGAGCTCAGGGGAGCCTCTGCCATGCCCAGAACCTTAGGAAAAAGGCACAACAACATTGAAATACAAAATCTCATGGTTGGACCAGAGAAGACATTGAAAATCTCAAAAACCATGCAGTTCACTTGAAAGGTGAAAGTAAATAGATGAAACCCAGGCCAAGAATTATCACATCATTTGCACATGTAATAAAATCAAGGAAAACCCACATCGATCAAATAGCAAAGAGAAGTAGATGACTAGGCCCTCATTAATGTGTTCATTTCTGTACAGTAGTGTATGTGGATGCATTCATGCACATATTGAATGGTATTTACTGAAAATTTTCAAGATACTTTAGGTACCCATAAAATGTTTACAAAAATGCCTCGATGCCAAACCAAAAAGTAAGTATCAGTTCATTCCAAACTGAAAATAAGGGCCAGAGAGATAGCTCAGTGAACTAAGTGCCTGTTCAGGCAAGCCCGGGATCGGGTTTTCATCCCTGGCACCACATGCCATGGAGGCCCCACCACTGGGTGCACGGAGTCAGCCACCAAGGCCAGGCATGGTGGCACGTGCTGTAATCTCAGTGCTGGGGAGGCTGAGAGGAGGATCACTGTGAGTGAAAGCTGCATAGTGAGACACTGTACCAAATACCTTTAAAAAAGTGAAAATAGAAACTAGACTTTACTTGACTTGTAAAATGCCAGTGTCTACCCAGAAGCAGCTCAGCTGCACAGCACCTGCCTGGCATGCACAAAGTCCTGGGTTCGACAGCCAATATCAAGAAAAATTAGGACACTCAAACACTATAGATACAGGTGTTCTTTATAATAGAATCAAAAATTTAGCTGAAAATATAACTGAAAGTATTGGAAAATTTACTCTTGAAATTGAAATTTTTGGAAAGAGATATGAAATAACAATGTTACTAAAAGTCTGAAGAAAAGAAAATGTAAATACATTAAACAGTAAATTCAAAATAAAATCACTCACTCCAAGAGATAAAACTGTGTGAAATACGAGCTAACAGGGCCGGCCAGGTAGCTCACTGTGTTAGGCAGAGGAAGGGACCTAGTTTTGATTCCCAGCGTGCAGTGCTGGCCCAGCCCCTGGGCACGCTGAGAGGGCGATTGAGACTGGGTATATTTGTGCGCGTCTGTAATCCCAGCGCTTGGGAGGCTGGAAACAGGAGAATCGCTATGAGTTCAATCTATGTGGTGGGACCCTGCACACCCTGTAGTACATGCATAAGAAAAAGAAAGAGAGGAAGAAGGAAGGAAGGAAGGAAGGAAAACACGGTGCTGGAACCCAGTATTAGACCCAAGCGCTCAGAGCAGGAAGTGCCTAGATAGGCTCGCGGGCTCCGAGCTTGCAGTCAGAGGCTGCCTGTCCACAAGGTGCTGCCTCAGGGTGGAAGGAGGTGTGGGTGCGGAGCTGGGCCCTCCAGGCTGCGAGCAGACGATGTGAAGAACCACAAGAGAGACTCCACGGGTCCCCCATTCTCCCCAGCCACGCCCTCTTCCTAGCAGCTCTCAGCTAGCCAGGTCAGGGTGAGAGGAACCTGGCTCTCACTGCAGGACACAGGAACGTGAAACGTGGCCCTTGAGATGGGCCAGAATGTCTTACTTAAAATTAGGCGTCTCAATAAATAAACGTGAACAGCTACCAATGCAAAAGAACGAATTAAGAGAACAGATCCATCTTGTCTATCTTAAAACATGCTTAAGGATGCCCAGGGAATCTGCGGATTGTTGTTCTGCCTGGCGTATTTTTAACGGATGTTCTAGCTGCACACATTTGTGCTCTGTGACGTGGTAATACAGTACACGTGCCGCGCAGAGCCATCGAATCGGGGTAATTATCCTTTCTGTCTCAGTGAACATCCATCTTTTTTTTCCTTTCCTGATGAGGTTTAATTTAATTTTATTGCTTTATTTTAAAGAGAACAAAAACAAAATGTTCTGCGGCGACTGCCTGCTAGGTTTCCGCAGCTGTGCAGTGCGCCTGTGGGCTGTCGCCACCTCCTGCGCTACCCGTCGCTGACGGGGTGGAGCTGGGGCGGACGCGGAGGCCATCCCCCTCTCCACCCTACAGCAGCTGTGCAGTCCGTGTCCTGCTCCCCTCCTTGGCGAGACCACGGAAGCTTGCAGCTGTGAGGCCAGCAGCAACGGGTCCGTGGGTCCGTGGGTCCGTGGGTCCGTGGGTCCGTGGGCCCGTGGGTCCGTGGGCCCGACCTGCTTCACGTCACAGTGCCCTCTGGGTTCTCCAGTGCGGCTGGCGAGGCCAGGCTTCTGCCATTCTTGTAGCTCAATTGTGTCATGCGGTGCAGGTGCACCAGCAGAACGCAGGCTGAGGGGGATATCCCGTGGCGGTGCATGTGCTCAGGGCGCAGGCCAGGGGACGCGAAGGTGGCGCTGCGTGACCGCTCATGCCAGTGTCAGCAGCACCCACCGCACTGTCTAGTCCAGCCGCAGCCAGACCTGAGTGCGCATGCGCTGCTCTCTGACTCTCCCTGCAGGTGCTGGCCACCAAGGAATGCCACTCGCTGTGCCCTGCTGTGGCTTCAGGGTGTCTGTGCACGGGGAGGACTGGGAGCCGAGGCCCCCAAGGAAAGCTGCCCCCGGGAAGAGTCAGCCACTGCTCAGCAGCGAGCGGGGGACCTGTGCCCCTTCCCGGGTGCTGCGCTCAGATTAGCATCCACTAGTTGTGAATTTAGAGGGCGACAAGGAAGCCCCCCAAATGTCACAGCTGGTGCATGCAGGGGCCCCAGGAAGTTGTAGTGGCTTGCTGGTCCTGGCTCTGGGGTCAGAGGAGTCCTGAGAGTGAGCGCCACATGCAGCATAGCACACAGCGCAGTGGGCACTGTGGGCTGTCCCCGCTGGGGAGGTCACCCAGCCACTCCGTCTCCTGTCACACCTGGGCCCTGGGGGTGCTGAACAGCTGGCAACAACGGGTGAAGGTCAAGGTCCAGACTCAGGCCTTTCAGGGCCTAACTGGACGCTAAAGTCACAGGGTCATTGCTGTGTACCCCAGGGCGCCCTCTGTCTGCCCCTCAGCCAGCCTCTCACCGCGAGAGCAACCTCTGGGTGTGGATTTGTGGACTGGGCATCATCCTTCTTTCACCCAAGGGCCCGAATTCTCTTGGCAGAATAAAGTTAAAATCGTTTTTGCACAGCAGAATTTTCTCCAGAATATGTGCTTTAATTTATTTTATTAGTGACCATGATGTATTTCCAATTTTTTTTCTACCCAATATATTACCATCCTCTTTGTCTGTCAACCTCATGTAGTGTTTTCCTTGGGATTCGGCCCTCATCTGAAATCTCCATGAATGGATGAAACAGGAGCTGCCTCACTTCTGTGCTGTTCAAATGATGATTGTCCCAGTGTAAATGGTAATTCTATTTTAGCACATTTATAAAAACATATACAGGTATCAAGCCTAAATTACATTCTTAGAAAGGAGGATCAGGAACTGTTTAAAAGAGTAAACACTGTCCATTAGAATAAGTTTATAGATGTCTAAAATTCATAAGAGAGTTGGAAATTTGGAAGTTTAAGCGCTTATTGTACTGAGCTATCTCCCCAGCCCTAAGTTACCTTCTTGCAAATTGCTTATTAGAGAAATTCCTTAAAAAATCCAAAACAGTTTCTTAGGATTGTTAAAATGAAACTTATATCAATTCAATACATCTATAAGGAAGCTTTTCTAAGAGACTTTTTTTTATGAATTTAGGACAGGGTCTACAGGGTCTCATCATGTAGACTGGACTCGTAGAGATTCTCGCATTCAGCTCCCCAAGCGCTGGGATTACAGGCAAGTGCCGCCATGCCCAGTGTCAATCACCCTCTCAACACGCCTCGAGGGGTGGGGCATGCACATCATGCTGGGGACTGAACCCCAGCCGCTAGGCTCTGCCGAAGCACGCACTTCTGTCCGCTGAGCTATCTGGCCGGCCCCAAGAAACTATGTTTTAATGATTATTATGACTATATGAGGTATTGATTTTTAAATAGACTGATTCACACTTACAACCCTAACACTGTTTTTGGGGCCATTGTCTACTTGTTGGAATTAGACAAACAGACTTAGAAGTCAACAGATCCATTATGGATAAGTAAGAGAGCTTGCAGTGCTTTCTACGCTAATCCACTGTTTCAAAGAGTTGCACACAGAGAAATGGAGAAATCTCAAGCTCCCTTCGAACTATTGCTTTTATAAATATAACCCTCAAAGAACATGAAAGCGGGACATCTGTGTAGAAACTGTCAAGTCCAGCTGTGCTCTGTGACAATAAAAATGCAGTCTTCAATTCTGTCCTATCTATACTGAGGCTTGTGAGAGCTCTTCTGTCACACGAAAATATCGGGAAGTATCAACCAGTTCCTGAACCGCACATGTGCGAGAGGTTGCTCTGCGTCTAGGTAAGGAGGTGTAAAGTAGAGCCATACTTTTAGAAATTTTAAATCTATAAGCTATCCACGACAGCAATGGGACCATCACGCAGGTCTGCTGCTCACGCTGCATCATGCATTTACCCTAGATGGCGCTTTCATCTTCCCGTCAATACCCTTTGTGTATGAAAGCAATTCTGAAACAAGAGAGGCTTTACATAATGGAGAATAATAATATCTCACATAGCGAAAATGACCATATCCCAGGCTTTAAGGGTAGCCGTTTCTCACCGAAGCAACAGAAAACAAGCTGCATTAGATAAGCAACTAAAAAAGAATTGTTCTGAAGCATATCTCTAATTTCAAAACCAGCTAGCAACCGTTACTAAAATTCGGTATTATTCTTCGCCAGTAGAAGAGGGAATTGAGGTATCGCAGAGGAGATGGCTAGCACAGGTGGAGATAACACAGAGCGCATGGCTGCCGACCGAAAGGAGTGGGCCTCTGACCCCGGGGGAGGGAAGCAAAGAGGCCTGTGCTTTCTCTTTCTTCCAGTCAGGATTACTCAGGCTCCTCTGTGGGAGGAGGAGGGAGGGAGGAGGCAGCCCGGGCCCTTCAGTCCTAGGGGCCACCTGGGAAGCTGAGGTTTTGGCCCTCCACCTCAGGGGGCAGTCTCAGTTCTAGTGGCCTCCGGGGCAGTCAGGGCATGGCTTGGGGGATCCTTTTAAGGCAGTCCCTCTTAAGATGGCCTGGCTTTTGCCAGTGATAGCAGAGGAACCGAGTTGCTCAGGTCTTTTTGGAGCCCAGAGAATCAGATTTGGGGTCTGCTTTGAGGCCGCACCAAAGGCAGCCGGTTTTTGATCTCTTTGGTTTCTCTGCCTGGTTTTCTCACCATCTGAGCTATATACAATGCCAAGGAGGGAAATTTTACTGAAGTATCAAGGGAGTTCTCTGAAGCAAAGGTGATCTTTTGTAGCTCTTTCTTATATCTGCGGCTGACTAAATAATGGAATTATGCGTTAGAATAATCTATCCCTCTATTGAATTACGATCTAAGGAAGAAGTATGTTCTACCAGGAGGGACTGCTTAGGCTCTCATGGGAACTGGTTCTTCCCCTCGCTCTTTTGATTGTCCAAAATTAACAGCATATGTATCCTCAAATATCGTACCAGCTTGGAAGGCTGCTTGTCCCTCAGAAGTCAATGTTTGATTTAAGAATGACATTACATCTCTTCAGCCTAACTTAAAGATCTGAAGGCTGTGTTTTCCTCAGGCCCCAAGGGTTGAAGTGGAGCAGCTGTGGGCTCTGGGACAGTGTATTCCTTGGGTCCTACGGGGCCTGGCCATCCTGTGGCTCACTTCTACATTTTGAACTATATAAGGACTTCTTAATGCAAATCAATCAATCAATCAATCACCCTGAATATACAGCATTTATGGCTTTCTGTTTTTTAAAAGTATCTTTCTAGCTGTCGTAATCAATACTTGCCTCTGCATTTTATTGTGGCCCAGGGAGTCCCTCTGAGGGAGCAAGAGCAAAAGTCCTGCAGTGGTGTTGACTATAAGCATCCCTTAGCAGTACAGAAGCAGTCAGGCGGCCTCTACTGCTGACTGATTTCTACACCCTTCAAGTGTCCCCTGCATATATTCCACTCCAGACATGACACCATCTGGAGAGACCTGAAGCCAAAATCCGTCACCCTATCCACCCTCCAACTGGCACACGCCTTGTGCTCCCAGAAAACTCATGAGCTATGTGCTCATTCCCGGATAGGCATAGGTTTCAATTGGTCTGGCCACAGCAATGGCTGAAGAGGGAGGCATAGCTTTGTGAAGAGCTATTGCATATAGAAGAGGTGAGCTGGAAGCAGAGCACTTTTATAGCAGAGGAGATCGCCTCTGGAGACAGGAAAATTGACTGGAAGAGTTTTGCCCCACACATGGGGCATAGGAGCTTCCAGACACTTGTGTTCTCCATCTAATCACCTAGGTAATCTTTTCTACTAAGAGAACAAGACTATATTGTATTTGGATTTAGAAGGTCACAGGTTAAGCTGTTATGCATCATCCTGCAGTCACACTGTACATGCTGGTACCGACACATTAGCTAAGGCTGACTAAAGCCTCTCCTACTCTTATCACACGTAAGGAAGAAGCGTAAATCATGCCTGATAGCTGCTGTGAAGCGCGAGCTGCCGTGAGAAGCCTCAGCTGGATTTCTGAAAGGAGGGGAGTTAAGCAGTCCCACCAAAGGGCTTTGGGAGGATTCCTTCTTTACTTGGAGAAAGAAACAAATATGATAGATAAGTGGAGATGTTTCAGCGGCCAGGAGTCAGTTTGCACTGGGGAACCTTTGGGTATCTGTTGGGCTGCAGCCCTGGCCACGACCCCTCAGGTGTGCTCAGATTCTACTGCCCACACAGCCAGAGATGGGTCTCCAGAGAAGAAGCCAGCTGCCTGTCTGGCCAACATTCCATCAGCCATGAGCTTGTGGAGATTCACCAGAGATGCTGGGGAAAGCTCTCCTCTGCTTTAAAGAATGACAGCTGCTCCAGGAGTATTCAGCTCGCTGGCAGCGCAGCCAGTGCTTGTCAGCGTTCGGCAAGGGAGAGTGAAAGCCTGAGCTGGATTACCTGGCACTTTCCAATTCCACAGGAAACACTGAGACTGTATCAAATTATTTATTATCAAATCATTTTCCTATACACATGAATGATCACTAGACCTAGCAAAAGAGGAAGCAGGGAGATCTTCTCTCTGACTAAATGTCTTGGGTCCCTTGTGTGCTGCTTTTGGAGACAGCTCCTTCTGGTGTGGCCCCGAGGCCAGTTCTCTCCCCTGTGTCCAACATGACAAGCCGAGACACGGCTTTCCTGGGCTCTCTTTGTGCAGAATTCTGCTGTCTCCTCTGATCCAGAGATGAGGCACGTGTCCGCCTGCTCAAATGGCATCTCTGTCTTCAGCATTAGTAAACACGCATTTTCTACAGGCTTCACATGTTGAAATGGTCTAAATGTTTTTTTTTTTTTCTTTAATTTCACACACCTCCACAAAGGAAAGTAAGGAAGAGGTAGGGAAAGAGGTAAAGAAAATTAGGATTAAGTCCAGAGAAAGAAACTGAAGCAGAACAGGACTGACACTTCCTGTGGAGCGTAGCGGAGGTCAGAGCCAGTGGGTCCTGGTGAAAGTTGCCCTGGCTGAGGAATGACCACCGACCTAACCACATTTTCAAATGGTGGATGGAGTCCCACGTTTCCTTACGTAGATTTTATCCTTTCTAGGGCCGAGCTAGATTTAATAGCATCCATTTTACAGAAGCTTGTATTGAAGTCCACTATGGGGTACTCTGCTGTTTGCCATCCTAGTGCCGTTGTCTCAAGTTAACCATGAAATACCACTACACGCAGCAACTAGTTTGAAAGCGACATATACCAGAAAAGAACAGTACTAAGATGCCTCATTAAAAAAATATAACCTTATAACATGTCCATGTTTTAACTTAGATTTATGACATTTTAAATGAACAGTATGAGACAAAGCATAAGCAATGAAAAAAAATGTAAAAATTAGAATCATAAGGCTTGAGAGACAGCTGAGCTGCCTGGGTGCCTGCAGGGCAAGAGCAAGGACCAAGGCTCAGTCCCTGACGCTGCATGCTGCGCTGGCCCGGGGACCCCGGGTGCACCACGCTGGCCCTGACTGAGAGCAGGCATGGAGACACACATCTGTAATCGCAGCACTGGGGATTCGGACAGGAGGATGACGGTGAGTCTGAGCTGTGTAGTGAAGTCCTGTGCCAAAGAAATAAAGATAAAGAAAAAAGGCTTGAAACATAAAAATCTGATACCTGACCAAGTCCCAGTCGGGAGTCTATGAGACAACAGCACTGTTTTCCCTCTGTCCAGTGAGCTCCGGGCAAGAGCTCCGGCTAATACAGGGCAAGGAAAGCCCTGACCTGAGACGTATCCAGTGCGGGTGCCCTGAAACCCAAGAACGGGTTTTATGAACAATGGACTCTAGGGGCTTGCCCTGACCTGAGCCAGTAGGAAGCGAAGAACTTGGCTTTTCTCCAGGAGAATAGGAGAACCCTGCCCCACAAGAGCCTAAATACTGCAAGACTCCTGCATGAAAAACCCAGAGGAGGAGGCAACGTCAGAGCGCTGTGGAGGACAGCTAACGCGAAGCGGCCGCTGGACCTTTCCCCAAGGCCCAGGGAAGAGGCAGCGGCGCGGGGAGGGTCTCTAAGGATGGCGGTGTCCTGTCGGGGCCAAGGCCGCTTGCGCGTCACCGTCCTGGGCTGCGTGTCCTGATGAACATGCCGCGGTGAGACTCGCACTAGAAAAAGTTACAATTAAAAACGTCAGGGGTGCTTATCTGCGAAAGCTTGGTTTCTGAGCTTTGCCCCCCTCAACTATAACTGCTGAAGTTGCAATTTTTAATAAATATTTTTAAAGTTACACTTGCAGAAATTTTGCTTCAGTGTACCATTCACTTTGCAGATTTTATAACATGGAATCTCAGTGAACCAAGGAAAACATTGTAATTTATTGTGCTTGTTGGTATGGGAGAGGTACAGGTTAGACAGATACCACTTTTCTTCATGCGTTATTATTTCACTGTGCTCTGTCTTCTGAGCTTTAAGGAGAGCTTTCCGATGTGCTAGAACATTCAGGGTGTGTAAAAATATATGGAGCCCCATTGTACAATGCAAGGGCATTAGCCAAATAAAATATTTAACAAGATTTTTAAAGTATAGCTAGACATAGTTTTAAAGATTTTGTTCTGCATAGCAGAAAAAAGTGACAACTTTTAATTTAGAAAGCGATCAAATTAAAAATTAGATAAAACTGGCAAGTATAGCCTGGGTAATTATAGAAATAATTACACTGTGCTAGAGATATTAACTTAGAAATATAATGGAATTTCTATTTTTGTCCTATCACAGCTAGTGAGTTCAACGGTTCTACCATGCCTGATCTAAGAAGCAGGGTCGTTGTATCCATTTTCTTTGCCCTGATTCTAACCACATAATTCCCACGAGCTGAGGAAATCTGTCGGTTTTGCTGTGTGTTTCTCCATCATGCTGACTCACTAACTTCCCTTTCTCTTTTATATCCCCGTGCCTAAACAATAAGGGCGTGCTTTTCTGTTTTGCTAATTTGCTTGTTTTCAGTGGCAGCGGGAACTGAAGTCTGGGCGCTGCCCACGCCAGCCGAGAGCTGTGTCACACAGCTGCGGACCCAGCCTTCTTTACTGCCTCCAGGACCAGGAACCCTGAGCTGTCTGGGCTGCTCTTGAGCTTTTCATCTTCCTCCTGCTCTTTCCAGACTATCTCAGACTCCAGGCCTCAGCCACCATGGCCAGCAAAGAAGTAGGCTTTAAGTAAAAGCATTGTTCTGCCATACATCTTCTCTATGTGTATAGATACAGTAGCTGCTCCATTTATACTGATATAAGATGATGCTTACTACATGTGGACGATAAGAATGAAGATGCCTGTGACTGGACAGGCTGCATCATTGTTTCCTTTCACTTCAGGCAAGAGGCCGAACTCTGTGACTGATCCACGCCAAGTCCTTTGTGAAGAAAACACACCATTTTACTCATATGCACATGCATCTAGTTAGAGAACTGTAGTGCATTTGTATGACAAGTGGAATTTTAAAGTAAATGAATCACTGACTGGTTTAAACATAATGTCTTAAGGATATATTAAGCTAACCCAGATGTGTTCATAGAAGGTAGAACTTATGTTAAAGGAAGCTGGGTTACCCATGATTCTGTGCTTCCTGCCCTTGAGTAAGAAGAGCTTAAGTGCCCCCACAGCAGAGTGGAATTTCCTAAGCTACGGTTACAGGCATATGCGATTGGACACTTGCGGTTTCAGAGTTGTGAATGATCAGAGTGCAGCATGGCGATATTGGCTGGGTGCGTCATGCGTGTCACCCTGGAGCTGCCCCTGCCACCTCGAGTCCGGCCCAGCGGACAACCTTGCAGAGCTCCGGGATGAGTACACAGAGTGTGCCCAGGATGGGCCCCAACTGCAAGATGGCTTTCCTTGACTGGCCCTTGGCAGTCTCTGCTTTGCTTGCTGGCTCTTCTCTCCTCTTAGAGACGTGTGCTAAAATACTTTGGATGAAATGAAAGGTTCTCTGAAGCTGAAGAATGGGTTTTATGAACATAAGACAAATTGTGTCACATAGTTACTGCCTTTGTAGTAGTAAAATAGATAATTAGAAAAATATTTTGATGATAATTTTATCCTGCAAGTTTTATGAATGAAGAATTATTTAAAACAAACACTATGCAACTTCGTTGTAACTGTGGTGGCTTCTGCTTATCGCGAGATACTTCGCTTTTAGCTGTGCGTGCTCGCCAGGTAACTCGGTGCCCCCTGCCCACCTGTATTCATGCCGGGAGGAACCCTGCTGCTTCCCTACCATTCTATGTAGGTTCTTCCTGAGCCCCTCGAAGACTTGCTCATGCTACCGACTCCATGACAAAGCGCTGCTGTGTCACTTCCCAGCAGGACAGAAGGGGTCAGGATGCGCTCACCTGAGTCCTGGTGTGTGTGCTGTGACTTCAATCGAAAGACTATAGATGAACATAGGTTGTCAGAGTGTGTAAGGTTGTGACTGTACTCACTTGGGTCAACGTCGTGATTATTATTATTATTATTATTATTTTTTGTCTTTTTGAGACAGGGTCTCAGTATGCAGTTCAGGCTGGCCTTGAGCTCACTTTTGTAGCCGAGGCTGGTCTCGAACTCACACCGATCCTCGTGCCTCAGCCTCCCGAGTGCTGGGATTACAGGGGTGAGCCACCACGCCGGGCAACATCGTGATTGTCATTATAATCAATATTGGACTGACAGCAAGACCTTAGTGTTCGCTCCATGCCAGGCACCAATGCATGGGCTGCTAATAATAAGTCCTTTCTTAAGGCTTGTTGAAAGCAGGCATTAATAGTCACCTACTTGGCCAATCTTGCCTGATGATATCTGTCAATCTAAGCATCAGATTTGATGATAAAAATGGGTGCTATAACAGCCATTGGAAATTTGCTATTCTTGTTTCAAAAAATCTGTAAAGCATGCGTTGTATGTCACTCTGTTCCTGTCTTTGTTGCTGCTTTTGTTTTTACTCTTCAAAATAAAATGACGAGTCGTATCATCCTGAGCAGTCACGTGAAGAGGGTGCTGGGCTCCCGGTGCCGAGCACTGAGATGGGGCCTTTGGAGGAGCTCATGGGGCCCAAAGCAAGCCCCGGAGCCCCAGCAGCCTGTGCAGAGCTCAGGCTCCAGGGTTCCCTGGGCCCCCAGGAGCTGAAACAGGAAAGAGGGAACTGAAAGCGTGGCCACCAGGCTCAGACCGAGCCTTGACTTCGCTATTACGCCAAAGAAGGAAAATCCATAGCCACAGAGATAATGTGCATTGTCTACTCCAAGTTTTACTCTGGGTAAAAGTCCTACTTGTGTCTTGTTTCCAGAGTGCATCCTTGGAGCTGCCGAGCTACTTCTGGCTGGGTGAGGACAATATTAAAAGAAAAAGCCCCTGGAAGGAGGGTTTAAAAGCAGGAGGTGGAGGAGAGCAGGGACATTGATGGTGAGAAGATGTGGGGGAGGCGGGAGGGTGATGCTGAGGGTGATGCAGAAAGGGAAAGCTGGGGGTGGCGCTCTGCGCAGCAGGCAGCTCTTCCAGCTGGGGTGGTACCCAGGTGTCCGGTGTTGAGTTCAACCCCAAATAGGAGTGGATGACTGGGCTCTCTAAAACTCGCTAATCAATAACGTCATGCTTGTTCTCAATAAAGGGCCACAATGACACACACACATAAACACATGCATACACACACAGACAAATATGCATACAGATACACGCATACATACGTACATACATACACACACACACACACACACACACACACACACACACACACACACGCAGGAGGCTGAATCATGCTCAGAAGATGCATTTTCTGACCGGAAACAGAGCAAACTGAGATACTTCCCGATACAAATATCAGCTAGCAAGGGCTGGGGTTACAATGCAGCAGCCCAATCCCCTTCCTGGAAAGCACAAGGTCCTGAGTTTGAGTCTCCATAAAGCGAAAAATGCCAACTAAGGGGGAAACACAAAAGTAAGAGGAGAGGCTGCTGGGAGTTTTGCACACCAAGGATATCCTGTATGTTTCATAGATGGCGCTTGCTCGACAGCTAGAATCACGCTCTGGATTCTGATCTGCCGTCCTCTAAGGGGCCCTGAACATTCTAGGAACAGAGCCTCCATGTGACATGGAAAACCACGGGAAAGCGGACAAGGTCTGCCTGGAAGGACATGGAGAGCTGGCGGTTCTCATGCCAAGGCATGCGAGGTCCCCGCAGAGATCGAGAAGCCATATTCTCCTGTCTGAAGCTTCTTCCCAACTGCTACCCAAGCTTAATGTTGGACAGCAAGCCTGAAATCCATGCTGAGAGAAGAGGAATGCGCTTGTGTGTGCCTAAAACATGAGCTAAAGCAGTAACCGCACGATTTACAGGACTGGAGAGATAGCTCGGCGGCCTACAGCGCCTGCTTAGGCAAGCACACAGGGACCGAGCTTCAATCCCCAGCACCACGTGCTGCTCCAACCCCACCCCAGTGTGGGCTGAACCAGCCACAAAGCAAAAAAAAAGATGCACATAAAATATGGCGGGGCAGAGTCGGTTCACAGGTCGTAGTTTACTAATCTTACTGTTTATTTATAAATATGCAAAGAAATTCAAGGTTAGCAAACATTTAAAGAAAATAAATTGAACCTGTAATCTCAACACTCAGGAGGCCGAGGCAGGAGGACTGCAGTGAGTTTGAGGTAGACATGAACTCATAGCGACCCTGTCTCAGAAAAAAATGTGTGCCATGAAAGGAAAAGAAGAAACAATATAATTGAATAAAAAGAACATAACTTATTGAAAAGTAATAAAGTTATTTAAAATGCCCTACTGTAGCATTAGAAAGAAAAAGTTACTTAAAAATTAAGGACAAGAAATGATCTTTAATTTGGCAGATTGAAAATTCCATGGTAACTAAAAGATCTAATACACTTGATTTTACATGTATTTTAAAACATATCGATTAAGTGAGGAAACTTATATGGATGTAAAAAGAGACAGAGGAAGTGTGACGTCTCTTTATTTCCAGAAGCATGAATGGGACAAATGAAAAATAAGTGAAGAAAATGCAGAACCGATTCCTGTGTAGACCAAAAGAAGGTGCTGTGCTGCTGTAAACAACACAGCCCCGAGGACATAATCCACACACGTACGCGTTGGCGCCTCAGAGCTACAAATGTAAAGGTGGATGTTCGGAAAGCTTCCGCGTCGGGCAGAGCAAAGAGGGGAGCCTGCAGCGAGGAGCTCATAGGTTGCCTCAGCGTTCTGGAGACGCAGCTTCGGAGCTCTGCGGAAAGCATTCCGAAGCTGGGTTTTGGCACTTAGCTCAGAGACCAGTCAGCTCTCAGGAATTCAAGTACATAAATATGCGTTTGGTTGTTCAGAGTGCCAGAAGTCTTTGCCATTATGCAAAGAGCTTCTGCCAGGGCCGCCCGTGTGATAACACCTAGGAAAAATTTAAGTAACTAAAGTATGCACATATATCTCTCTATGGACTTGGGCAACTGGGGGATGGCTGAAAAGAATTACTAAATTAAAAAAAAATTCAGAGAGGTTCTACTCAGGCTCCAAGGAATGAACAGAGTCCAATAAAGTCCACCCAGACTCCTGGCCTCACCAGATAAGCACCTTGAATCATAGATCATCTAGGGCTATGCTGGGCCAGCCTCTCCCCTGCGTATTCTCATCGCCGGATCTGGCTCTAAGAAGCATCCTTTTCTCTGATAAATGTCTTTCTTGTTGCTTCTGGGAGTCCTGCTCAGCTGTGTGCCCAAGGTACGGGGACTCTGGATTCTAGGTGAGACTGAGCCCACCCGTGTGGTCACCAGGGTACTGGGTGCTAGGGCCTGGAGCAGGTGGTTAGATCAAGGTGTATTGTGCCCCGACCAGCGCTGCCCAGGGAATGTCCCTGTGCCCTCCACCATGTCAAATGCATTGCCACAGCAGTGCCATAAGCCAGAAACCCAGAATTTTTCAATCTATTGTTCTTTGATATTTCATCTTTCATAACTATGCAAAACAAATCTCATTTATGGGTAAGTCATTGAATCTGAGTGAATTTTTCGCTATCACAATGTAATTTCTGACACCCCCAACATATAGGACAGGAGGTTTATGTTGGCACCTATGTGTGGACGTTCTGGTCTCTGTCAGCTGGCTCCAAGGCAGTGTGGCACACAGAGGGGCATCGAAGAGGAAATACAGCCCATGCCAAGGCAGCAGGAAGTAGAGACATCAAGGGAGAAGATAGTGAGAGAAACCTGCCAGTCTCTGCCCTCAGGCACCTATGGCCTTCAACCGGGCTTCCACCTTCAGCATCCCACTCGGCCATGCACGCATCCAGGCACCGGTCCACTGGAAGGCGCTACCATGAGCACCTGAGGCTTTGGGGAGTGGGCGTCATATCCAGACATAAACCAGGACGTCAGCTCAGTAACGCAAACCCGACCGGTTCTTCAAGTCTCAGACAATACACAACGATGTAGGTATTAAGCGCAGGCTCTCGGCATGTCTTTCGGACTGCTTCATGTATCCTATTGGTCGCTACTTGCTGCTCTCAATCTGATAAAGCAAATGCCCGAAATCAAATTGGATTTGCCAAATGTTTCTGCAAAAAAACTGACATACGCTTTTCCCTGATGCCTCTTGTGAGAACACATTTCCAGCATCCTGTCTTGCCAGTCAGAGGGCTCTGGCCTCTTCCGTGAGCACAGCGAATTCGTTAGACTTTGACATACTCTAAGGTTCTTCAGTGATCTCAGCCAGATGGACTGCTTAAGTGGTGTTCATCTTTTCAAACATCTATGTTTCTAATTTTCTTTCTGAATCCTCATAGTTATATATATATATATATATATATATATATATATATATATGTGTATATATATATATATATATATATATATATATTTTTTTTTTTTTTTTTTTTTTTTTTTTTTTTTTTTTTTTTTTTTTTTTTTTTTTTTTTTTTTTTTTTCCCGCTTGGACGGGAAGGTCAGCTATTGTGCTGTTGACACAATGACTACATTTCCTCGGTTCTAAACATCTTCAATTTTTCTGAGGATTTGCAAATGCGTAATTCACCTTAGAGTGACAGAATCTTACAAGACAAAAGCTTTCTAAACTCACTCCCGCCGTCACTGTTAATAGGATCTGAGCAGAGGAAGGATAAATCCGGGCTCAGCACACTTTATGTCGTTGTGGCTTATGCTCCCTTATGGCTGTTCCCATGGGCTGGGGAATGCCAGCGATTGCCAGGGCCGAGGTTCTGCCCTGGCGGAATGGTCCTGGTGTAGGTTAGGGGCGTGGCGAACCGTATGCAGCCTGCGCTCGGCACCAGCCAGCTTTGGGGGGTTTTCACGCACTAAATAAGTGCCCTCCGCCCACACTGTGCAGTAGGTAACAATGAAACCCCACTCTGCAGACGAGGGGTCCGGGGCTCTGCAAGGGCAAAGTGCCACACCGGGGTGGCAGCTCGCCCCTGCCAGGGACGACATGCTTGCCTCGGGGTACCTGTGCTTTGCCCCTCCCACTCCACATCTAAACAGAAATGACACAAGGACGGCGGGGTTCTTTTTGTCATTTTCCTTTCCTTCTCTTTATCTTCATATTTTAATGTAGATGCAAGCATTTGTTTTTCTGTACATTGAGCTATCGAATTGCATTTTGGTGGGGTATTGCAGTGTGGCATCTCGTGATAATTTTCCCATATTTATCTTAGCCTGCCTACTTTACATAGTCATGACTGTGACGTGGGAAGGGGGGCGTTCATGACTTGAACCAGTTTTCCACAAACTCTGTGGCTCACACATCTATGAGGCGTGAGGCCTGCAATGGCCTCGCCCGCTTTGGGAGCCCTTCTTTGCCCTCAGAACCCATTTGGAAAATTGCCACAGAAAACCAAGGGAGACCCACTTTCCAGGCTCCTGCTGCTTGGGCCCTGGAACAGCCGGGTTTTGAGGCTCTTCAGGCACCCCGAAACCTCAAGCGTGGACAGGAGCCAGACTAGAGGTGGAAACGGGCCTTCCTTCTGCCCTGATCTTTCTCCTCTTAACTTTCTGGGTCCGTAAGAGAAGAGAAAAGGGGTGACTCTGTAGTGGGCCATCCCATCATGAGAGCTAAGTGGGGTGCCTCGTAAAATATAAGGGAGCAGCACACCAGCCTGCTCATTTTCTGGGTGTGAAAACTAACGTGTGCATAACCCAAGCACATCTATACACACAGATCTTCACACGGTCACTTTAGGAATAGGAAATCTAGCACCGCATGCGTGTGTCTTGCACAGCCTACTGTGTAGCTTCCAGGCAGGGGTGCTCCTGTGTGGTTTAGGGGTCACTAGAGGGAGAGATTCAATGCAAGAGTAAGAAGGGGTTGGACTCCGGAGAGGGACACCCAGGCCCGAGGGCAAGGCCACCGCGCCTCAGAGAGGAGCAGGGGGATCCCCCCCTTCACCTTCATTCCATCCGGGCTGTGGGTTGGCGTCATCTCCACCCCAGGCGGGTCTCCCCGATTCGGTTAGTCCATCATCTAGGTGCACCAGGCGCTGCCACATCGATCTGCTCAGAGCTGCTTGTTCAAGTTGGCACTTCAAGGCCACGGCTCTTCACCCATAGAGGGACACATGCACGTGCACACACATGCTTACACACGCACATGTGCATGTGCAGACATGCTTACACATGTGATTACACACAGCTATGTGCACACACATGCTTACACATTGCACCCGTGTGCATACACATACGCATGCACCCACATTCACGCACACATATGCACACTTCATAGTTATTGCTGAGCTGCAAAATGCAGGCCTACTGTTAGCAGGTAACTTGCCATTTCTTATCGAGCATGTGAATACCCCTGCTCTCTACTCACCAGAGTACATCATCCCACCTTAATTTTCAATCCCCCTTCTGCTCCCCTTCCCCTCCCCCTCTTATCTCCCCCCTTCTCCCTCCCCCTCCTATGCCCCTTGTCTTCCCCCACACTCCCATCCCCCAGCGGGGCTTTGATCAGGCCACAAGCAACTGATCTACCCAGCGTTCTGCACATGCAGAGAGCGCAGGTCTGCTGGGGCCGAAGTCCAGAAGGAGCCCTCTGCCCTCCCCTGACGTCCTGATGGTGTCCTACGTCCTGCGCCCTCCCGCTGCATGCTCGGCTGCTCACCTTTGGACCTGTGCTCCTCTCTTCTTGAGCCTCCAGCACCTCTCTCTGCTCCCAGTCTCCCTCTTTCACTTCCCTGGCAGCTGGCGCACTGAGAACCCTGCACACCGCGCCCCGAGCCTCTGGGTCTTGTGGGAACCTCACCCTGTGTCCTCCTCTGCTCCCTGGGCTCCTCCTCCATCTGTAGGTGAAGGATTCCTGAGACCTCACAGCACTGAGCAGCTTCGAGTTTTCTCCTGGCAGAGCCCCTCCCCTAGGTCCATGATACCTGGCTGTCCCCCTGGCCATCTCTGAGGCTCCTCCTGGGTCCTGTCCCTGGGCCTCGGGTCCTGCTCCTGGGCTACGGACGCTGCCTGCTCGACAGCTCCAGGGCGCAGCCTTCTCCTTCTGCCGTGCAATTATTCCGCTCAGCCTGAGATCTTCTCTCATCTGAGGTGACTCTCCCAAACTTGCGCCCCCACTCTGAGCGCTGTTCTCGCTGGCGGGTCAGTGCCGCACACCTCCCTTCCTGGTCTCCCACCACCGGTTTATCTCCAGGTTCTCACTGTCAGCAGTCTCCCGGCCTCCCACCTTACCCCCAACTGCCAGCACCTCCTGCAAAGTTCTTCCTGGAGCGACACCGTCTCGTTCCTTCAGGCCTGTGTGGAGCGCACCGGCCTCTCGCTGTTCCTCCAAATGTGTTTCCCCACCTACGGACCTTGGCTTGTCACACGTCTGAACTGCTCTGGATGTCCTCCGAGCCGTTTCCTTCCCTTTGTCCATTCTCAGCGTTCCCCCTCAAAGCCCTCTGTGACTCCTAGCAGAAAAGTCCAGCTTTCCCACGTTTCCCAAAGCTGTTCCTGCTCGTTACCGTTGAGCAATATGCAGCAGGCTACTTACAGACTGATGTTCGCTGCCACCTGTGTTCCTCCACGGTTGGAGGGCGAGAGCCGAGGTCGCCATTGGTTCGAATCATGCTCACCCACCCTGCGCCATCGGCACCAAGGTTTTCCAGTGAGGTGGAAGATTTGAAGTTCTCCTTGCAAAATTACAATCGCATCATCTGCTTACCCTAGAGCAGAGCTGTGTGAAATAAAGACCAGTGCTCAAAAACTTCCCAGGTAGATAGAAACGCCATTGGTTGTGTCAGGAATTTCGTACACAGTAACCAAGGGTCTCAGAGAATTAAAGGTTGAGGAAGAGAAGGTTACCCCAGAAACTGACTCAGAAGTGCTTGCGTGACTAATATTTGGGGGAGTGGAGTGGGCCAGAGAAAATTACGAAGAAGCAGGATAATCGGGCAAGCAAGCTCAGTGGTTTTGAAAACCAGAATCCTGATATAAGCACTCTGAATCATCTTAATAATTTTTGGAAAATCAAATTGCTCACTACAAGTTTTACTTAAAACGAGTAAATACAGTTGTATGCAAATATGTAAGAAAAGAAACCTACTGTTTCTAAGGCAAGACTTACACTTGTTCCAAGCTGCCGCCGGGTTTCCAGCACAGAGCTCAGTGATGAAAGCAAGAGCGTCTGAGGTTGTTGGATCTAGGCGAGCGGACTTGCACAAAGTAGCTGGAGAGCGAAGGCACTTAGGTGAGGACGATCACCCCGCAACCACGTACCTTAAGGGACACAGGAAGAGGGTGGGGGCCTGGCCTTTCAAAAGATGGGGGAGGGAGACCATGGAACAGGTCTCTGGGACCTGGACCCTGGGGCTCTCAACTCTCACGACACCTTCAACACCAACAGAGCCAACAGTAACCACTTCATGGCCCTTCGCCTTTCAAAGATACTCCAAAAGGTCAAAAGTTTGATATCTTAGGTTATGTATTAAACTGAATTGTTAAGTCTGTGCTTTAAAATTTGTTTATTCTTTCAATACAGGGCCTCACTATGCAGTTTGGACGCAAAGTGATTCTTTAGTCTCAGCCTCCCCAGCGCTGGGATTAGAGGTGTGCATCACCACGCCCACGCCCAGTCTTGGGGCTGGCACTGCCTGTGGGACTTGGGTGCTTGGGATCCCCAGGCAGGTGCTTACACTTCTGAGCTATCTACGCAGCCCTGCTTCCAGGTCATAGGCTCTTCTCTCTGGTGAGGTCGCAGCTGAGGAGGGGAGAGTCCGCTGCAGCCTCTTGCTCACTGTAACCCAGCTAGCACCCGAGGACCCAGGCTCTCAGTACAGGGAGTTGAGATTTGGGGGACATAGGAGGGGCTGGTGCCGAAGTTCTTCCCCCTGGATGTCACTGGCTCATAAACCTGACCTTGGGAAAGTCTGCTCTGTTTCAGGGTAATGCAGACACTCTCCTATGAATTACAGAAGACAAGACTGGCACATGTTTCCAGCTGCCTGTGAATGCTGCCAGGAAACTCCTTACCGTGATGGTATCCAACTTCAGCTGCACGCGAACCTCCCTCCTACGTGGGTAAAAGTGCAGCCATCGAGCCCAAGCCCGCAGTTGCTAACTATAATTTCACGCGACAAAGCTTTTGCATCTATTATTCTCAAAGCTCTGCGAGAACTTGCGTTGCCTGTCTCAGTGACTCTCCACGTGTTGCTGGGACAAATACCCAACACCCAAAGTGAAGGAAGGACAAGTTTACTTAGCTCCCAGTTACCGGGGGCTTCCAGCGGGTGCTCAGCTGGCTGTAAGGCAGAGGGGCAGGGGCAGAGGGCAGCCTTTCACGGTGGTGGCAAAGGGCAAGAGGGCAAAGGGGAGGAGCTGAGCGGTTCAACAGCTGCTTCTCCTCCCTCCTTATACTGTAACACAAATCACCGGCCCAGGGCAGCGGCAGCACTCGCACCCATGATCCTAGCAGCGCTCCCACCCACAGTCCCAGTGGATTATGAGTTAATAACAAACTCTAGAAGTCTGCCCCATGACTGCATGAGGCTTTGGGGGGACAACTGTTTTGGGGCAAGACAGTGCCCCCAAAAGTTTAAAAAAAAAACATGAGTAAAAGTAGAATAAGCTTACTCGTCATACAGAACATAGGTACGTTTGTTTTATGAAGCCTTTTGTTGCAACTTGCGTTCATCTCATTCATGCAAATCATGTGGAAACGTCGTGCAGTAGATGTAGGACTTTGAGTTGGTGCAATGGAAACACGTAGAGCCTTCCTGCAGGAGGCGAGGCGCCTACGAGCTACTTTTCATTTACTCACACGTAATTTAGGAAATGTTGACTGCACTTTCCTTACGCTTGTGCTCTGGAAGGAGTAGAAGCCGCTGGGTGTTAAGTCTCCTGCTTTACGGGTGTGTCTGTTCTTGCTACCGCAGGCGGGGGGCAGAAGAATACAGAGAGTCCCAAGGAGCGGGGCTGCCAGGCTCGCAGCTGCGGTGCCGGCTGGCTCCGGAGCGAGGCCGGGCTGCCGTGGCCTCCGCTCTCACCCGCGCTGGGGCCTCCCCGCGTCTCTCGCGCCAACACCTATTCTCACAGCTGTTTTTCTGTTAAATGCTCGAGTGTTTCTTCCCACCTTTTAGGGATTCATTTATGTCTTCTCAACGCCCGTGTAGTGTAGGAATGCAAAGCAAACCCAATTCAGTTTAGAATCCTCTCCATGAAAACTGAAAAATGAAAACCGAAGAATGCGCCAAAATTAAGTTAGAATTCAGCGCAGGAGGCTTTTCATTCTTATTCAACATGGGGGACGCATAGGCTTAACTAATGTGTTTCAGTCGTATTTCACAGAAGGATGAAGGATTTTTTTTTTTTTTTTTTTTTGCTGTCTGCCAAGGGAAATTGACTTTGTAATCTACACAACTGAGCAGCGTAATTCATTTTCTGAAACAACATGCAATCAGGTGCCCCATCGCTGTTGGTTAGCACTTGTGGCAGAGAAGGGGCAGGGCCTGCCTGCTGTCCCAGTGACAGCGCCCTCTCTGCTGTCCCACTGACAGCGCAGTCTGCCCACGGTGAGCAGGAATGTGCGCGCTTGCTATCAGCACAGTCAGGAACAGTCTGGAGAAAAAGCCTGAGGCCCAACGGACAGACTGACACTGGGATGGCAGAAGGCTGGAGCTCGATGCCCGTGCTTCTGGAGGGGCGAGGAGGGGAAATTGACAAGAAGGGAGGGGCTGGCCGAGGCAGAGGAGGCTGCCTGCAGGAGAGCCCAGACGCCAGTGTGCAGATTGCCAGGGAGAGACGCCCACAGAACGCGGTGGAGCAGTGGCCCATCCAGGCAGGAAAGAGGCGGAGCTCAGGCCAGCGTCCTAGCTTAGGGACACGCACTGCAGTTGCTCCATAGGTCGTGCCATATGCTCGACTTATGGGTCTTTTCTTTTCTTTTCCTTCCATCTTTTTTTTTTCTTTTCTTTTTCTTTCTTTCTTGTAACTGGGGTTCGAACTCATGAGCTTGTACTTGCCCGGCAGACACTTGTGCCACGGCGGTATCTCACCATCCCCGTGACTTCTTATCCTACTAGAACAGGCAAGTTACCTGAAGAGAGTGTGTGAGCAGGAAAGATGCAGGCGGGATCCCCACGGAGCTCAGCTGGATGCAGCCAAGGGAGCAAAGCCGAAGCCAAGAGGCGTGCAGGGAAGGGAGGCCAGGGGCCGAGCCAGGCTGCGGGCTGGCGCAGACAGCCTGTGTCACAGTTTGACTTCCAACCCCTTCCATCACTTTTGTTTTGCTTTTCTATTTTTTACCTTTTTAATTATCTAAAGAGAATATAAAATAGTAAAATAAAAAAAAAGTGGAGGTCAGCTCAGAGATTTCTCAAAACCAAGGCTAGGGGAGGACCTGCCACATTCTGTTTCCAGAGTCCGCAACGGGCCGACCCTTGCCCAGGGTAGTGCCGTGTGCCCAGGTAGCTCAAAGGCCTTGTCGCCTCTGGGTCAGGACATGGGACATCCACTGCCTACAGCACTAAGGGTTGTCTTTGCCTCAGTGGGCTCCAGGCACACGGGACTCGGAGCGGGGACTGGTGCTTGGGAAGAGGACAGTGTGGGGAAGCTGAGAGGGAGTCCCCTGGCTTCTGCTGAGGCTCCTGAGGAGCTTTCCCCATCCAGTTCTTGTCCCTGAGGGAGCTCTGCCCAACCGCCCTTTGTCCTGGTGGCTCCCGTCTGTCCCAGCACTGACCTCCTGGTATCACACTGAGGTCTAGTGGTACCATCATAACATCAGATTTCAAGAAATCCCTTCCCAGGAGTGCAGGAGACACTCGGGGGGACACGTGGAGGACTGAGTATTCCACTCATTCTTCCTGAAGTAGACAAACCAGAGCTCACCCAGGCACAGCTCAAAGCTCTGGCCGGGTTTGCTAACCAGTAGACACTTGGGGTCCATCGTGGTTCCCTCATCCGGAGCCCAGCGGGCCAATCCAGCAACTCATTGGTCCTGGCTGAAGTCATCTTGCAGGGTGGAGGAAGCCAATACATAGTCTCACTGAACTCCTGGACAGCCAGCCGCAGGAAAGCCTCTGCAAAGTCCTGCTGGGGTTCTGCTCCCTGGAAGTGGCTGTCCAGCCCCATCTTTCTCCAGAGAGCTTGGCTTTGTGCTACAGGAAGTCTATCCTGCTGGCCCCTCCTCCTCCCCTTCCCTTCCTCCTCTGCTTCCTTCTCCTCCTCCTTCTCCCCCTCCTCCTGTGCCTTGCACACATCTGAACTGAGCACTGAATTCTGGTTTTGTGTGGAAACTGAGCAGGTCTCTCTCCACTTGCTACCATAGTACCAGGGATTGGCTTAAGCCCTGAGCAGTCTCACTCTTAAGACACGGCTCATGCTCATCCTAGTGATACTGTGGCTCCAACCAACACTGCCTCTTTCTTATCTCTTTCTCTGCAGGGAGTTCCGTGGGTAGATTTGGGCAAGATAGCCCCATGCTTCTTGTACTGATGAAAGGTAATGTTAGTAGTCTTAGTTACCTTTTACTCTTTGCTGGGAAAAACATCCAACACTCAAAATCAAGGAAGGAAAGGTTTATTTATCTCTCCGTTAGTGGAGGTTTCAGTCCACACTTGGCTGGCTCCAAGGCTGAGAGGCACATGGCAGAGGTGGTGGCAGAACAGCAACAAAATGGTGACAAACAGAACTGAACAACTAGGGGATCAGAGAGCAACAGAGAGAGTCTGTCTCTCTGTCTCTCTGTCTCTCTTTATATCACATTCAGGCTCTCAGCCTCACGCTATCCACCTTAGACCATACCCATAATCCCAGAAGGACTCAGACCCATAGTCCTATCAGTACTAAAACACGCAATCCCGGTGGATCATGAGTCAAGTCTCAAACTCAAGAAGTCCCTGCCCAATGATTGAATGAGGCTCGAGGGGGACAACTGGATGTAAACCATAACATTCTTCCCTCGAGCTCCCAAAGTCTCATACACATCCCTTTGTGCAAAAGACATTTTAGTCCATCTGGAAGAGTTGCCAAAGTCCCAACAGTTTCAGCACTGCTGAAAAGTCCAAGACCCGAATCTCCAAGATCCAAGGCAAACTCTTCCCTGTGCACTCCTATACAAACAAAAGTTAAACACATCCAAGATTCAAAGGCACAAGATAAACATTACCATTCCAAATGTTGCAAACAACAGGGTAACACTAAAAAAAAAAAAAAAAAATGGGGCTAACACATGTCCAAACTCCAGCAGGGTAAACATTAAATCCCATAGTTCCAACTGGAACATCTGAAAAAGTCTACACTGAGTTGTGAGTTTCAAAGGCCTTGCATGAGTCCGCCCCTCCAGCATTCTTGGTGGTAGTTTCCATGGCTTCTCTCTCAGGCTGGCTTTGCTCCTTCTTTGTAATTTCCCTTAGACAGTCCATGTTTTTGGCTTTTCCAAACATTTGGGGTTTCCACTGAATAGGCTTCTCACTCTCTGCTTCAGATACTACCCTTTCAGGGCACACTGCTTGACTTCCCAGGTGTTCTGCAATCTAGATGGAAGCCTTCTTAACCTCAGAACTCCTGCATTCTCAATGCACCTAAAACAACTTCCATGTGGATGATGCCAAGGTCTACTGTTAATTGAAGCAGTAGCCAGACTTTTTTCTCTCTTGGCTATAAGGGTGGAGTGCCTGGACTGATGAACATTCTGACCTTGATTCTGAGGAACAAATTCTCCATGCCAGCACCATTTTGGAACCTGTTTTGACCACTGCTTCCATTCTGGTGCTTGAGTCTCTGCAGCTTTCTTCTCAAAGAAAAGCCCCTCTCCCTTGCAATCCTGAGGCTGCAAAGGGTAGAGAACTACCACCTCTGGTGATGCCCTCAGGCCATCCTTTTGATTCTTTGGTTCCTTTTCAGCAATATAAATCCTTTCAGCTCCATCTTTGCAGTCCACAGATCTCCTGGTGCTTCCTTCCTGGGCAAACTCTCAATATTTTAAATCATCTTGCTTGGCTCTTTGCTCTTGATTTTAAACATAAATCTGGCTAAAAGCCACCAATAACAACTATGCCACTGTCCCAATAGCTGGTTGCTTTGAAATAGCTCTTGAAAGATTAATCAGTCTATCATGCTTAATTTCAGTCTTAGGCAAAGTCTCTGGGCATGGGTAAAATTCTGACAATTTCAGCCAATCCATAGCACAAATCATCTGGAGTCGAATGACCAATCCTATCCTAACCAGAAGAAATCTCCTCAACCTGGTCTTTATAGACAGACCTTTTGTCAGTGTTCTGGTCTGAGTTCTAACCAGAAACTCCCCTACAGAACAGCCGAAGCTTTTCCAGCTCTTCATAAGTAGAGGGCCTCTCCAAACATTTCCAGTCTCTGCTCTTAAGCCATTCTTTATAGCCAGGCATCAAGCCAGTCTTCTGTCTGAGCTTTGACCAGAATCTCCTTTACAGAACAGCTGAAGCTTTTCGAGTGCTTCGCTGGTAGCCAATATCTCTGAACATTTCTGATCTCTTCCCATGAGTCATTCCCAAAAGCTTATAATTCACATGTTGAAGTTAGTAACAGCAATGCCCCCACTTCTCTGTTGCCAAATTCTGTCTCAGTTACACTTTTTTCGTTGCTGAGACAAATACCTGACACCCAAAATGAAGGAAGGAAAGGTTTATTTAGCTCACAATTGCTGGAGGCTTCAGTGTATAATCGGCCGGCTCCTAGGCTGAGAAGCACATGGCAGAGGTGGCAGCGGAACAGCAACAAAATGGTGACAAAGAAAGGGAACCAAACAACCTGGGGATCAGAGAGCAACAGAGAGACTATATCTCTGTCTCGCTTTATATCACATTCAGGCTGTCTGCCTCAGCCTATCTGCCTTAGGCCACACCCGTAATCCCAGAAGGACTCAGACCCATAATCCCATCAGTACTGAAACACATAATCCTAGTGGATCATGAGTCAGGTCTCAACCTCAAGAAGTCCTTTCCCCATGAGTGCATGAGGCTTTGGGGGGATAACTAGACTTAAACTATAACATTAATATACAAAAGTTCATAGAGAAGCGCCGTATCATTTCTAATACTTTTATTTTATTTCCTTTAAAAATAAAAAAGCAGCTATATTAACTATGAAAAGAAACCTTCATAGAGAAAACTAAACTGTGATCCTGCATTACCTGAATAATTATGCTAAAAAGTGGTTTCCAAGGCCACCTTGACCCTCGCTACAGAGTGAAAGTAGGTTAGGACAGAGGCTGTTGGCATAGGGTTGACATTTCTTTCAAAATTGTTTAAGAAATAATCACAAAACTGAGAGTAAAGACATAAGGAAAACACTTTGTGAGAGCAAAGCTGAACCTAGCCAGCCTGTTACTTTTATTACGCATTCCTCTACTGAACGCGGGCGTGCTTCAAGCCCTCCCGCCTGATAAATGCAGCTTTCATCAGCTGCCTCGGAACAGCTCCAGACCCGGTCTTTCAAACGCTGATTTCTGTGTTCAGATGCTCAGAATTCCAGCTGATGATTAGCGCCGGCTCTCCACGCTCTTCCTTCATCAAACCACAATGCTTTTCAGAGCGTGAAAGCTCATAATTTTGCTGCCGAGAGATTGATCATCTCTTTTGAACATAATTGCAAGCACTTTTTTTCATTTTTAGATTGTAAATATCGAGCAAAATGAACAATTAGCATTGTAGATCATTGCTACATAATACATTTCCTTCCAATCAACTACCTTTTAATTGCAAAGAATTTATTATAGCTTGAAATTCAGAGAAAAAAAAATAAAAGGGGGACACTGAGATTCCCTGTGTAGCCTCTGGCTGGCACGAGTGTGGGCTCCTGCACTGTGAACATCTTCTACCACAGCGGCGCTTTCAGTGGACGAGGCCACAGGGATGCCCATGGCGCTGAGTTCCGGGAGGGGCTGTCCTCCGAGTGCATATCCGGTGGATTTGGATGAATGTGCAGTGAGGTGGGCCCATTCTATTGTTGTACTCTCACTCCCTAAAATTCTTTCCTACTTCCCCTGCTCACCCCAGCACTGCACCTGGGCCCCAGAAAACCCTCTTTCTTTTACTGTTTCTGTCCTAGAATGTCATTTAGTTGGAATGAACAGGATGTTGTTGCCTGTGTACATGGCTTCTTTTCTCTCGTAGGACACACGTGAGTTTACCTATGTCTTTCAGGGTGTAGTTCCTTTTAGCATGGAAATATTCCACTGTGAGACACGCAGTGGTTTATAAATGTACTCACTGAAGAACTTTTATGCTTCCACGTTTTGCCCATTCTGAGCAAGTCTTCTATAAACACCTTAAAAGAAGATTTCATGTGCACACACATTTGCAACTCCTTTGAGTAACGTCAAGAAGCATTGTTCTTCAACTACATCAAGAATTGATGTGCAGTTAAAAAAACAAAAACAAAAACAAACTATAGAAACATCTTCCGAGCACCTGCCAAACAGCCCAGTGGATTAAAGCCCCTTCAAACAGGCTCAGGGGCCAGGGGTTCGATTCCCAGAACTGCTCGCCGGCCTCACCCTCAGGGCATGCTAAAATAGCAATTGAGACTGGGCATAGTGGCACACACCTGTAATCCCAACTCTTGGAAGGCTGTAAATAGGCAGATCACTATGAGTCTGATCTAGTAGTGAGACTCTGAAGACCCTGTAAATCCTTCCCTAAAATGCAAAAAAAAAAAAAAAAAAAAAAAAAAAAATCTTCCAAAGTGACGTACGGATTTGCATGCACGCCAGCAGCAAGTCAGCATCCCGTGGACCTCGTACTTCTCTGATATTTGTTGGTGTCACTATCTTGGCTTTTAGCCATTCCAATAGAAAGGTAAGGGTTTCTCACTGTTGTAATAATTTTTACTTTCATGCTAAAATATGATGTGGAGGATGATATTATGTGCTTATTTGTAATCTGTGTGTTTCCTTTGATGTAATGCTAATTAAAGATTTGCTCCGTCCTTTAATTGGACCGTTAGACTCTTCCCGTCGAGTCATGAGGATTCCGTGCAGACAATGGGAACACGTCTCTGTAGAGCATGCAGCTTGCCGTCATTGTCTCCCACCCTCGCTCGTGTCTTCCATTTCTGTGGCCACGTCTCTCAGAGAGCTGAGATTTTAAACATCACTGGATTCCAGCTTATCAGTTATGCTTCAAGAATGACACCCTACGGACTCTGCCTAGAAGTCATCGTGAACTCCGAGTTCACCTCGATTGCACTGGCAAGGCAGATCTGGTCTGTCATTAGTGACTTCCCTTTAAAATGTGTGAGAAGAAGACATTCTCGTTTGACTTGTTGGATGACAAAACCGCACTTCTTTCTCAGGCTTAGACGTACATTGGTTACTCTTTGGTTCTGAAATCTGGGGACTCTGGAATATTTTCATCCCATAACATAGAGTGCTTCCCCTTCAACTGTGCGACAGAGTCATACAATATTTGAGCAAATAATTCTGCTTATAATGTTGGTGTGATTTGTTTTTGAAAGTCCTTACTGAGTACTACTGCAAATGAGAGGACAAGGTCAAGTTTTAAGATTTCTCTTGTTACTTCTTGAAAGATGATATGATAGTTTAGACAGCCCAGTAAAGGCTGGCAGATGTGGCCACATCGCTGGCCTGCTTCACCATTGCATTACCTGGAGGGGCCAGTGTCATTTTATGTTATTTTTCCCATAATTGGGAATCATTCCTGACCAAAGTTAAAGCAACTCCAAAGATGTCAAAATATGTCAAGATATAGTTTAAATAAGAACACTAAGATTCCATAATGTACATTAGAATTTTTAAAAAGAGCCCAGTGGATCTATATTAAGAAAAATTTCCACACTTAATGATAAGTAATTATGGATTTCAACTGCATATAAAAAAACATAATGGCTCCCTTTATAGCATAGGGTATTACACTTCGCGTCACGTATAAATGATTTATTTTCTCTTTTGTCTTTGGTAGAGCAC
Source organism: Myocastor coypus (assembly GCA_004027025.1). Classification (NCBI taxonomy): domain Eukaryota; kingdom Metazoa; phylum Chordata; class Mammalia; order Rodentia; family Myocastoridae; genus Myocastor; species Myocastor coypus. The sequence continues at coordinate 1,261 of PVJA010004062.1, read as the reverse complement.
TAACAAAGAACAAAAGTGAGACAAAAGAAATCCGTATGTTGTTTTAAAAATACATTCAAAATCTCTTATTTTATTTTCAGGGAAGGGTCTGCAGGGTGCTCAGGGTCTCGCTACTAGATCAGACTCCGTGATTCGCCTGTTTGCACCCTCCCAAGAGCTGGGATCACAGGTGCGCGCCACCACGCCCAATCTCAGTTGCCATTGTGCCCCGGGGGCAGGCCAGCATGGGCTCCGGCACCTGCCTGCAGGGGCCTTAATACACTGAGCTACTTGGCCAACCATCTCCCCGCCCCCTCCCCCCTTTTTTCTTCTTTTGTGTGGTAGAAGAAAGCATTCTTTCTTTCAAACTTTGTGTGTGTCTGTGTGCGTGTGTGTGTGTGTGCATGTATGTGTGTGTGTGTGGTACCGAGGATTGAATTCTGGACCATGCAATAGCCAGACAGGTGCTTACTTTACTGAGCTATCTTCCTGGCACTCAAAAATCTAAAGTTAACCTCCAAGCATGGTATCTGTTGGTTACTCTGGGTGTGAATTCATTAAGAAATAACACTGTCCATAATGTTCTTTAAAAGAAAAAAAAGTTCTCGAGGAAGTGGCGGTGCGAGGGCTGCTGCACTGTGAGCACAGCCGAGGTCCGGACGGCAGCGCGTGCCCCGAGCTCTCCGCCTATCCCCGCCCGCCCGCTCGAGCCCAGCCCGCGCCCCCAAGCAGCAGTGCCGACGGCAGCCCCAGCACCAACGCCATGGCCAGGTGGAACGCCTATATCGACAACCTAATGGCGGATGGGACCTGTCAGGACGCGGCCATCGTGGGCTACAAGGACTCGCCCTCAGTCTGGGCCGCCGTCCCCTGGAAAACCTTCAACATCACGCCAGCTGAAGTCGGTGTCCTGGTTGGCAAAGATCGGTCAAGTATTTTTGTGAATGGGCTGACACTTGGGGGTCAGAAATGTTCTGTGATCCGGAACTCACTGCTGCACGATGGGGAATTTACCATGGATCTTCGTACCAAGAGCACTGGTGGAGCCCCTACTTTCAACGTCACTGTCACCATGACTGCTGCTGGGCAAAGAAGGTGTCCATGGTGGCATGATCAACAAGAAATGTTATGAAATGGCCTCCCACCTGCGGCGTGCCCAGTACTGACCTCGTCTGTCCCTCCCCCTCCCACCATTCCCAATTGCTTTTGCACCCCCCTTCCCAAACACACACATACACAATTTTTATTTTGGGGGTCATTACCCCATATCCTTTATTGCTGC